>JAECUM010049587.1:0-21949 GCA_016617855.1 Megalonaias nervosa | reverse complement strand
ATAAATTTCTGCTAAATCGAGATAATTTTTAACAGACATTTTTTTTATCTATTTAGGTTATACAAAATTATTATGGCGTTGTTACTTTAGATATTAATTTTTTTATAATTTGTTCTCCTTTCAGTGATAAAAGTTTTTTTGTTGTTGTTATCATTGCGCGTTGAGTTTCTTTTGTTGGTGCGATTTCTGAAATAGCTTGTTTTATTGTTGGTACACCGCCTTTTATTTTATCAGCTATTTTTTGTCCCACAGCAGTTCCAGCTGCAGATGAAGCTCCAGTTGCAAAAGCTTTTGATGCGTCAAGTGCAATTGGTGCAACTTTATGAGCTATTCCTGGAACATTTTCTATAATTTTAGCAAATATATTTCCCAAAAGTCCTCCGACTATTTTTCTTCGATAAACTTTTTTCTGTTTCATTATATCTGAGGTTGTATAATTTTATTACCAAATCTTTCGCATTACTAAAAATCTTTTAGCTTTTCTTAGAAAATATGTTTACTTTGTTCGCGTAAGTGTAAATAATAAGTAACAACTTCATTGTTAAGATCCAGTTGTCGTCCAGACTGATCTGTCAATTGCATATTTACTTCTGTTATTTGATTTTCAACATTTAACGGATAATAAATAACCTGACGTGGATTAATTTGCCTAAGAGAACCTGGTGGAACGTCTGGTGAAAAACTGTATATTGTTTGTCCTTTACTACCTTTAGCTGAATAAGATCCAGATGCAATAGAGCAATTTATTAATATTGCGTTTACATCAGTTATATTTACTGGCAGTTCACCGTCATACGTTCGGTTTCATTAGGAGGAGCAGCATAACTTTTATGAAGAAATCCTATCAGTGGTGCGATACTTTTTGGATTGGTAAAATCAACCGTTATGCCAGGTTTTACTGTATTCTAGCTCGTAACGTATTATAATTTTGTGTAAGCTCAAAACTATCAGCTACACCTTCAATTTTTGTTATTAGTTCTTTTATTGTTTTATTTAGATCAGCTATGTTGTAGGCTCCTTGTGGAATTTTAATTAATTTCCGTGCGAAAAATAGTGGAGGACCTCGATTAGTATAAATAAATGCAAAATCATCGTTTACTCCAGTTTTTACATTAGCCATAGAATTCCAACAAGTGCAGGAAATTAGTCCAATTTCGTATTGTTTTTCACGATCTAGTTCTATTGGCGGAATATACTTTACATAAAAATTTGCGCTGTCTTTATTAGATTGACCAGAGTCTAGCAATAATGTTGCTGACATTTATTATTATATTTTTATAAAATTAAATCACCGCGATTAAGTCGCGATATAAAGTTTCGTATTCGTCAGATGTCAATAAATTTTCCGATCTCAAATTGTCAAGTATGTCAATAATTTCATTGTCAATTTCAGCACCAACATTTCCAGCTTCTTTTGATGATATCAACAACATTAATCTGCCTGTCATTTCAGTAACTGATGCAAATATTCTAATTCCTGTTCCTGTTTTAGTTCTTTCTTTTTCTAAAAGTATTTTTAAGCAATCATCATCATAATACTTAAATAATTTTTTAAAATTTTATCCTTTTTCAACATATTTTTTATCTCTAAATTTTTTTGCAGTAATTTTAAAAACACCAGCAACAGTAAAATCTCTAGCTCTGTTATAAAGTTCTTCAACATCTTTGATTTCATCTGTATCAATTTTTTTGTAAGCTTCTTTACCTTTTGCTATGATATCATCTAATCTTTTAATGAGATCTTCGTATTCATCTTCTTTCCAATTATACATATTATCAACGTCAGAAATTTTATAATCTTCCATAAAAGCAAAATATTCTGATAACATTATTTCTTGTTTTGCTTAGTTTTTATATTTTCAACGATAATTTTCATTATCTTCCTCGACTGATTTTTGTAAATCTTCTTCAGTCATCGTCATAGGACCTGGTCTAAAAAACATATATTTTACTTGTCCTTCATCAGTTGATTTTGCTTCGTTAATTAAGGTACGATTGTGATGTTTGTATATGTTACCTTTTATATTATTAATAGCCTTAATATAAAGATCAGCGATAATTCCATGTCGATATAATTTAATGCTATCATAGTAATTTCTATTTTCTAAAACTACATTGTTGAGATGCTCCTCGCTCTCTTTTTTTTATTTTTTCTAGCTCTTCAATTTTTTCATCGGCTTTAAAATCATCTTTGCTAACATCGTATACTTTCACATTCTTAAAGTTCAAATATATTTTATTAAAATCTCTATATTCGTCATCTTTTATTTTTGCTATTTATATTTTCTAAATCATATTCAAATCTTTTTCTTTCTTCCTCTATGTTCCTCTCTCTTCTAAGTTCTTTTTCTTCTTTCTTTTAATTGGTCTAACTACTGCTGCTTCTGCTAATCTTTGTTGAAGTTCCAGTGGATTATTTATCAGCCAATCTATTTCAGCTTGTCTTGCAACAGGATTAGCTATATTTGCTGCAAGTGCCTTGGCTAATCTTCTTTTTTCTTCTTCAGATCTTTCAATTATTTTTCCAACAGCCGCTTCTTGTTCTTTAATAAATCCGAGTAAACCTTTTTCTTGTAATTTTTTTAAGTTCTTCTTCTGATAGTAGATTAGTTTCAAGTTGCTTTCCAAGAAAAGCTTCAGTAACTGGTTTAAGAGCAGCGGCTGTTGTTTCTGCTGCAGCCACTTGGCCACGTCGTGCTTATTGGATCATCTGCCTAAGTTCAGCTTTAGATTTAACAAGGTTTTTTTTAGATTTTCTATATGTTTTCTGTACTTTGCTTGTCTTTCCATTTTATTATATATTAAATTTTATAAAACTAACAAAAACTTACTGTATATATTTTTCAATACAGCATCGAATCATTTTACTTGTATCATTTGTTAATTTATCAAACAAAAAAAAGTCATTTATTTGCCGTTGCTTGATGATATAATTCAATAAATGTATCTTTCGTTACATCACCACATTGTTCGTTCGCGATATTTCTAACGTCGATATTGTCCAGTCCTGGAAATAATATAAAACAACCAGTATTTCGCCTAATAAATCTGTCAACATTATAAAAACCCTGAGCGAGATAAATAGAATTACATTTCTTATTACGTGATAGTGAAAAATATGATCTTATTTTATTCATTTCCTCGTTGTTTAGCGGAATATCATCAAAAACAACTATCTTATGTTCGGACGAATCAAGTTGATTAACTGGAACAAGTTCTTCTGGTTGTTTGATAATAAAAAAATCTTCATCAGCCTCAAGATCATCACGAAGTTTGTCATTATAATTGTTAAGTAGCTCGTACTTATCCTGTTGTGGATTAATTGTGTAAATATAAACGCGATCGTAGTTAAAATTATCTCCTAGAAGTAAATTCATATGCAAGTTTGTTTTTCCCGACCCAGTTCTTCCAACAATAAGATAATGACAATCTGGAAGTTCGTTTTCATGTTTATGTTTCACCAACCGCTCTGTATCAAAGTTTAATATCGACGATTTTGCCATTATTGTTATACAATTTTATGTTATATTAAAAAAAAATTGTCAGACGATAAATACATAATGAGCTATTATACAAAATTTGGAACCTTAATAGGAGATTCATCGGCTGTAAGTACAACAATAACAGACGGTAAGGTTGATTTAGCAGGTTACCTGAATAAAACTGGCGACACAATAACAGGAAACCTGTTTATGTCAAATCAACGAGTACTAGATTTAGAAACAAATTATCCACCAATAAATGTCGTTAATACACAAGCTGTTAGTTATGCACAACTTAAATTAGTCGACAATAATAAACTAGATAAATCTGGTGGAACTTTAAGCGGTAACTTAGATATGTCAGGGAAAAAAATTTTAAATTTACAGTCCGGGTATCCACCAGCAAACTTAAATCAAACACAAGCAGTTAAGTTATTTACAGTTGAAGTATGTTGATGATAACAAACTTGATAAAACAGGTGGGACAGTTACAGGTAATATTATCATGAATAAAAATAAAATTACATACCTTGGAAACCCAGCCACAGAATCAGACGCAGCAACAAAAAAATACGTCGATAATCAAGAATCTAAGTATGTGTTAGTCACCGGCGGTATAATGCTTGCATTTCTCAACATGAATAATAAGGGTATTAATAATCTTAGAACAACAGAATCAGATTTCGACGCTGCAACGAAAAAATACGTCGACGATAGCAACATTCCGACGGTGACATCATTAACAACAATCAATGATGAAATGACCACATTCAGAACTAATTTTTCCAATCACGTACAAACGTTTCTAAATTTTCGTAGAAATATAAACAAATCTGTGTATGAATTTTTTGGTAATCCAGTGGTTGTGGATATTAAACTTGCTGACATTAACACAAAAATCAACGATATTGTTAGTGGAATTCCTAATATCATTGAAAAAACGAATCTGATTAAAATTCCACACAAACAAATTAACAATATCGTGTACACAGTAGCATCAGGATCGTCAATATGGACACCGCGCGATAACACTCTCGAACATACCGCAGAAGTAACTGGATTATACAGGCTGTCCATGTATGGTTTGGAAATTACTGCGGCCAATTCATCATCACCGAATGTACATTATAATCCTCTACTGGTGATGCTAAATAAGAACACCAAAGAAACATTTACGTTGACATCAATGGAAATACCCCGAGACGTTACTGGTGGTGTCTGTAATTCGTAGCTGAAACCCCTCAATTAATTACTTAATTAATTAAAACGTCATTAAGTATAATGAATCAAACCCAGGGATTGGCACTAGAGTTTTTAATATTGTATAAAATCTGTAAACAAATATTATATAATGAAAAAAAGTATAGTTGATTTTAATCATATTCAGATAAAATTCCAAAACAAGATGTGGACGCACTAATAAAATATTACAGATATTATCATAAAAACTTTGGTGCGTCAAAAAATGTTACAAATACTATAACAAAATACTTCGAGTGATATCATATTTACCACTGCTAATGACTAGATGTGGTATAATTTCAAGTAGAGCATCATTAAATCCGTTTTTGTTAATAATATCCGGCGTTGGTGTTTCTCTTGCAACAGCGTGTAAAAAAAATTGAGCCTTGTCTTGCAACTAAAAAAAAAATGCTTGTAAAACAGCAAGTATCGCCTATATTTAATCAGATACGATCTTATTTGCGTGGTCTAAAATATGATATGGACGATTTAATACGAGAGTTTCGTATTATTGTCAGAATGTTAACAGATATTTTGCCAATGAGAGTTAGCAGATATGAAAAAGATTATTAAAAAAGTATAGTAATGGTAGGATATCAAATAAAATAATCTCAAACAATGTTTTCACGATAGAAGGCTTAAAATGTTTGATCTATGGAAACAGATAAAAATGTCTCAAACCCCTATTCATATACTACTTCCCATTCTGTGAAAATATATAGAAAAATGTTTTCAAAATCGTGTACGAGTAAATGATAAAATGCTTTGGTTTTCCATGATATATGATGAAAAATAAATTGCAATCTATTCGTTTGATATCCGATCATGTGAATAGTCTTTGATGAGCATAGATACTAAGAAAGCTTTGCCACTTGAATATTCCTTACACAACTAATATATTTGTCTCTTTGCCAGTGCAATAGTCTTGCTAGATAGCTGTGAATAAAAATCAATATAGAGCGTTTTGTAAAGATAGTAATGCATAATATATTGCTAGATACAGATTTGGTTTCCCTGGAGATTAAGTGCACAAAATGATTACAAAGAAATTCTGATGCCGTCATAGGCCTACACGGAATTTTCATAATAACTAGATCATGTAATCATTCTGAAACTTTGTAAGGTTAAAGATAAGGAATTTCCAATGGATTTTCCCAAAATAACGCCGAAATCAGGTTAAAGATAGGTAATTTTCAATGAATTTTCCTAAAATAACGCCGAAATCAGGTTAAAGATAGGTAATTTTCAATGGATTTTCCTAAAATAACGCCTACTCCAGAATGTTATGGAATCATGTTAAAGATAGATAATTTGCAATGGATTTTCCCAGAATAACGATATAAAAGGCAGTTAGAATTTTCTTCGTGGCCATTTTCTGCTAGAGGATTTACACGTGAACAGGTAAGTGAAAATATTTTTCTAACATTTTTGACAAAATGTTACTATAGCTTGAAGCTGATTTGATTGAATTAAATCTTTTAAAAAATCTGTTTGTTAAATCAAATCCAACATGTCGTACTGACGTTATTTGATATCCCATCTTATAAAATATTTTATTGTTTAAATAGAAATAAATCTAAGGTTCGGGAACCTCTTTCAACCTCTCCATAACTTGGGGGGGAGGGGTTCTGAGACAGCATCATCATATATTCAAACTTTGGAGGGGGGTGTTTTGAGACAGCATCCTCATATATTCAAACTTGGGGGAGGTGGGTGGGTGTTTTGAGACAGCATCCTCATATTCACCTCTACTCCTAACTTAGTTGTTCCCCTTTGATTTTTTAGTTCAAACATGTAATGATTGCCCAATTTCTGTATTGTGATCATATTGTGGAGTATTTTTAGCAATATATTCACATGTGTGTGTGTGTGTGTGTGTGTGTGTGTGTGTGTGTGTGTGTGTGTGTGTGTGTGTGATTGGGAATTTAACAAAGCTTTAACAATTTTAGTCATATCGCTACTATGTCTGCATTGTGAAAGTTTATAGCGATATCTAGCACTGGAGCATCATGCCGCAGATATGTAGCATCATGTCCCATCCAGCCACATTATCATGACACCAGGCCGACCAGTCGTAACACTAATTTCTTAATGCAGAGCCAAGTCAGGCCGCTGCTAGTACTGTTTTTATAAGTCTTTGGTATGACTCAGCTGGGGTTGAAATGCGCGACATCCCATAAGTATATGAGTTTATATTGTGTTTGATGCAAAAATGGCACTGATACCAGTGGATTAAAAACAATAACGACAAAGAATCTTCGACATGCACTTACAGGTATGTGCGTAAAATGTGGTACAAAAAATATATATATAAATTTGTGGCGTATAGTGAGACATATACTGGTGGTGATATCGCCGCTGCACTCGGGAAATTACCAGGAACTCCATGGGCTATGTATACTCGTGAGAAACATCTTCTAGGATATAATTAGTGTGGCACTTGTACTCGATTTGATATTAGACTCGACGAAAGAAATTAACCAAAACCAGGAGAATATCCATTAAATGTAATTTATCAAGCATGCTATATTCATGATTGGGTTTACAAAAATCAAGACATACACAAACGACATATCGCAGACGTTAAGTTGATTCACACGTTAAAATCTGTAAAAAGATAAATCTCTAAGAGAATTGCTTGCCAGTTGGCTGATAAGATCGGCGATGAGTGGTAAACTAGTGGTTGGGGCGGGCAATAAATTGTCCAATAATCATAATAATGGAGTCGATTTATTACAGTCCAAGAGTATACTGGAAAGGCACAGCGGCTATTATAAACTCGCTGATGCAGCAGGTGTCGTGCGTAAGGTTGCAGCAGATTGGTTGTCCAAACAAGTGTTATGACCATGTAGTTTAATTACATGTGTGTTAAAATTTGAATTCTTTCTATTTCATTTTTTTTTTTCATTATTATAATTTTTATTGTGATGATATTATGTTCGCAGGGTGTGACATTTTGATAGAAACATTGTGTTTATTTAGAACGTAAATGTGACTCGCGTGAGCACGATTTTTGCATGTCATATTTTGTCGATTCAAGTAAGCAGCTGGCAAAAGCAACGTAAATGATTGGTTGTAACCACGGTCATTTCTAATAATACTTGTTGACATTCTGTACTACGATGGCGAGATTTCGAAATCGCCATGTGTTCTTCGTGCGTGTACATGAAATGACGTTTTAGTTCGCCTTAAATACTCAGGTACCTGCGAAATAGTCAGAGAGAGCCACATTTTAACACCTTGTAGAGTTTCTAATACCTTGAGAAGAAGGTATTCTTTTGTGCTGGAAAGAGTTGTTCGTTTGTACGTCTGTAGAACGACTGTAGAACGACACGTGTTTTGTTATGGGTGATCGCTGTACTTCATCTACCTTTTAAATAATAATTATTTTTCCTGGAGAACTATACGTAACTGGCTTTGGACAAAGACATTTAGTGAAATTAATTCTAAATTGGAATAGAACAGTACAAGTTGTGATTCACAGTGAAAATTCTGGACACTTGTGTAAAATCTTCGTCTGACATCATCATCCGCCATCTTGGAACGGAATTGAGATTCAGACTACTTCAATTAGAACTGTTTATTTACAGGACTTATGTGTTTTTCACAATTCTAGGACAAATTTTTGGATTTTCTTCGCAAATCGTAAGTTCTATTTCATATTTTCACCTTTTCACCGTTTTTTCTAGGGAAATAAATTATTTTTGTTAAAACTTACAAAGCTTGTTGTCTTCGCTCTTTTCTTTATGTTATTTTCAACGAGCCGATACGTAACATTAGCAATATGGCAAATTTGTCTACCACCACCGAAAACAATTTAATATGGACGGTTTGATGATAGCACTCCATACGAAGTTCATCACGCAGATATTTTGTTTTTACCCCATGACTGTTGCAACTGGCTCAGCACTTAAACGCGAACAACAGAGTCTTTCATGCACATGCAAATACGCGTTGACGGTCGTCGACGTTGCGAATAAATACAAAGAAGAGGAACCATTATCAACTCAGACAGCAATTGAAGTTGCAGCCGCGTTTGAACGAATTCATCGACATGGACCTTTACGATGACCGCAATTACTACAGGTTGATCCTGGCAAAGAATGTTTTGGTGCAGTAACATCGCTGATGCAAAAAGATAAGATTAAAATCAGACGTGGACACACCACAATACATCGCGATCAGGCAGTCGTTGAGATTTAATCGAAAACTTGCTGAGCGACTGTTTGTATATCAGTATGCTCAGGAACTTTCCAAAGAAACTTGATCTCGCGAATGGGTTGCAAGACTAAAAAGCGTAATAGCCTCGTTAAACAACGAAGTCACGCGTTGAATTTCTATGAAACTCATCGATGCCATCGCGAAGAAACACAACCAGGTTAACTCTCGTTCACAGAAACCATTACTCGGTAACGTGACGGTCAGGTATTTATATGAACCTTGTTAACTTAAAGGTGTTTACAACAGCAACTGATCATATTTGGAGTGTAACCACACATAAAGTTTCCAGTGCGATAAGATCTACATGTAGGCTGCAATTTACAGACTAGATTCGACTGATCCTCAGCGTCTGTGAACAATTACAAGTAATTCCTGAAGATACACAATTACCACCAACATGGCAAATCAAGGCACTAGCGCCCCTACGTCAGGTACATTCAAGACAGGCCAGCATCACGTTCACATGAGTGTGGCCCAAGCTACTATTGATTCTGTCTACGGTAAATTGTCGAGGGTTATTAGGAGAATATTGCCATGACATTATAGTGTTACAAATCGCGCAGTGATTGTATTGTCGTTGTTTCAAATTCGTGTTTGGAGGGGGGGGGATTTGTTCACTTTTTGTTCATTTTGCAGATAACCAGCTAATTTTTTCCTTACAGTAGTCTCGTTAATTTTCGGAAGTTGATTATCTTCCACAGTATAAACCACCCTGTGTAGCTGAGATATTCTTGTAACTCTTGATACTGACAGATACCCTAAAGTTGACTATTTGACACGATCATCGACAGTCCAAATATTGGTATCATAGATTCTTAGTCCCAGCGATTAATGAATTGTTATTGAATATCCTAGAGTTCCGCATAATGGCTGTGCTAAAGCTTTTTCAACAGTATCAACTGGGACAACAATAATATTAAGAACGAGTTTTTGTTTCTTCACGGATCCCGGAATCTCAACGTCAATATTCTGTCGACGAGTATCTGCTGGGCGACAACATAATGGGACTAATAACTCTAGAAATTTTATTGTTATGAAGTGAGAATGTTTTATTTTGAAGTGACTCACGAACTTTTTTTTTCTGGATGCTACTATGATGTCATTAGGGCGCTACAAATTCTAGAAATTATCAATCGCAGTCTTTGGAATCACACTGCACATCATTTTACGTTGAATCTTGTTGAATTTAAGTCTCATCCTTGCATCTTCAGTGATTCATAGGTGAACCCGTGGTCCTGTATCATTTCCTCGTAATAATCAACATATTCTTTTAACCAGTCGTGTGGTGATTCTCCTGTGAATGGGGGAGTTTGATCATGATCGCCGCACATGATAATCGCAGTTGATTTTGTCGACAGCCAGTCAAGAAACATTTTTGAAGTATCTTAGTTATCGTACATATTTCATCCCAGATGGTGATCTTATGTATGTTTCTTGACCATTCTTTCTGGAGTCCACGCGTCACCGCGCCATCGAAAGAAACTGATAAATATGAGACAACACTTCTCTCTCTCTCTCTCTCTCTTTCTCTCTCTCTCTCTCTCTCATCTCATCTCATCTCATCTCATCTCCCTGGCGTGTCGGTGAATTGGTTTAGCACTACTATGTCGGTAGGGTTATCGGACTTGAGCAATCTTATAGCGCGTGTAGTTTTACCAGGACCATAAAGATGAGCCTTTTTATGCCACCATAATGGATCATGAACCGATGGTGCTGTTGATTGTTGCGACAATTGTCCATTTCTGTAATACTGAGGAAGAGGTTTGTAATCTGCAGATTCAGAATGATTACATATTAGCTCATTTTGTTTACTTGCCAGTGCCCCCATGGACCTTCGTCTACACTGATTAGAAGTTCATTTAGCAGGCCTACGTCTGACTCGTTGATATAAAATGAATCTGTGGCGACTGTAAAAGCGTAATTAAGAAATCGGTTAATCATCAATAACAGGTTTGGTGATGTATAAGCGAGCATTGAAGATCTCAAATGAGCAATCTGCAACGAATCACCATCATAGTAGCTGATAACATTACCTGACTTAGTTCCATTTGGTAGGTTTGCACACTCCCTGGTTGCTAAGACACCTTTATTTGCCGTATCAGCAGTTATAAAGTCGAGCTCTGCCTCGTCTATGATTGATCTTGTACAACGATGCTTATTGTCAAATGAGGCTCCATGTGTAAATTTAGCAATAATTTTTCGGCTTCGGTTTTTTTTTTTTTTGTGTGCAATCGATATTTCCTTCTTGTCGTTGCTTTCTGGTTTTGGTAACTAGACCTCGTGTTGTGGTCTATACGAAATTATTGCTTCAATCACTGTCAGCGATAACACTATCTTCGCATCGCACTTATATCTCAATAGCAATATTGGACCCCAGCCACTTTTGTTCTTTGCGTAGTTGTCCATGACATTTATCTTCGTATTTGGTTCGTTAAAATGACGACCGATCCAAGCAGAAATGGCCGGGTGAACATTCTCAGCAAGTTCAAATGATTTAAACTTGGCATCAAAATCGGGTAATGGATGGTTTATCGCAACTCCAGTAAATTCATGTGTCGGATACCCAAATCTCTTAAAAGAAGGCTCAAATTCATCCATTCCAAAAAAAGCTTCATGGATAGCATGCAGCCATGTCAGTCGAAATAACGTCCTTAGAATCATATTTAGTATTCCAGAGACTTCAACGTCCATATTCCACACAAGCGTTGAACATCTTCAAGAAGTTATCGAGGTGTTGGTCGCCATGAATTTTTATGCCGGCAAAAGTGAGCGACGGCAGATGAGTTAGTAACATAATTATTCAGTAATTTGTTTTATAGATCTGTATCTTTTGTGTATTTTAGTGCAACCCGCGTCATTTGCGCATGAAGAGATACGTACGATAAAGTTCACCAGACCGTAACACGAATTGATCAGATCCTTGTGGGGTAGGCCCGAGCGACATCTGATGAGATTCGTCATCTGGTTCACTCTGAAACAGCCAGACCGGCACAGGATCGGTTTTACTGATATTATGAATACGCTCAAAAATACCACCGTAGTAAATTCTAACATTTTTCTGGTCAAATTTTGTTAAGCTCGACGTCCATGCGTGAGCGTTGTGGTCAATTATTACTGTCGGCGCGCTTCTCGTTTGATACTTATGGGTCAGCGCCCCTGTTCTAGAATTTTTATCTAACGTGACAACGTGCTGTCTTTGTGATTCTCGAACAGGGTCGCATTTGTCACGGATAATCCATATTGTGTCATCATCACCGACTTCGGCAACGATAAATTTTGATTCTAAAAAAGTATCTTCGTCAAAATAATCAAAAATCATCCTTGCTCTCTGGTCAGTCATTGTAGCATCGATGGAAATGTCTTGATCAATGCAAAACGTTGACCAAACGTGCGCTGTTTCATCGTCCTTAAACTCATCGTTGACCTCACGGATACGACTGCGTAATTGCAAATTTGGTATTATCAGGCGTTTTTCCTTATCGGTTAATCTGTCAAAATCGAACCTAGCCTGGGAAAGTTTGATCACAAATAATCCTGCAAGCACTTTATCGGATAAACTATCCCCTTCTGTCATTATATAATTAAGGCAAATATATCTGTTAATTAAAGATCACCCTAGAATATTATATAATAATGTCACGAGCAAAAAATAGTTGCAAATAGCTAATGATTGGATCAACAACCCCCATGTGGAAAATATTATTACGAGTACTTCGGGAATCATCAAGTGAGTGTTGGACGAGGACGTTTAGGACCAAAACCATGCGTAAAATGGGGTATTGGCGTTAGAAGTAAATCTGAACTTTTTGGTCTATGCGGCAGCAGAAAATATAGAACTTTGAAATGGTACTATGATAAAAAATGAGACCACAAAAATAGATGCTAAAGATTATCTCAATAAATGCTTATAGATTTTTTTGTCGAGAAACTCCGTGAATAGAAACCAATCGTAATCAAATTTTTCTTAATAATATAAATTTATTAATATATGGAGCAAAATAACGTCTAAGAATTCAGAAGACATCTCAGTTTTAATAATTATGAGGCGAATCGCGCTGGTGTCATCAGAAACTGTCGAGTACAAATATTTTTCGGTTTTGTTATTAATACCTGCCACCTCATAATCTGTGTGGGAACGCAGAGCGTTCCGAGAAAAAATTATCTCTCACATAGATTTGATTATGAGTATTTTAAGGACTTGATCAATAACGTTTTCGTTGTCTACCATATTAATTCGAATAAATTTGATAATAGTTTTAAAAATATTCAGGCTATTACACAAAGCGAGAGCAACAGGGGGTCGGGGATACTGGCGGTTACAAAAAAAAAAATAAATGGGCGGTAAATTTGTTCAATAAATTCATAAACCAATGAAAGAATAGAATTTCTATCAATGTCCGCAGCTGGAAAATATTTTGATATTCGTTCATATTTAGTACAGATTGTTGCAGATGGTGTAACTAATTCAACGCTGTTGAAGAGGTATGATAAAAAATAAGATTGTATTAATAAAAACCAAAAACATGGAATCCTAAAAACGTGATTTTTTTTTTTTTTTTTTTTTTTTCCTTAGATCTATTCTGGGAGCAGCCCGGTAATCCAATCCTATTTCAAAAATAGCACAGATCAATAATTCATTTTGCTAATGAATGAAGTGGGGATATGACGTTTTGATTTTCGTGTATCTGTGTTTGGCGGTTTTCACATATTCCTAGTAGGAAATCAACGCTGGTCGTAAAACTACTGGTTTTCATTCATTAGCCAGACCGGAGACTTTAGTCACGGCGTGCGTAACTAATTATCAACTAATTATCTACTATATTTTTGGTTTGGCTTTATAACTATGAAACCAGTGTGTCTGCTAATTTTATTGTATAAAAGCCCAACCAAATGTGCAGTACGCAGTTACACTTGGCCCGAAAGATCCCACATTCCGGTAAAAAAAAAAAAAAAAAAAAATTACGTTATTGACCGATGGGAGGGCCGAAGTTAACATGACGTAAGTTTTATACCTGTAATGAAGGTGATTCACACTGGGTTTTCCCAACAGTGCGTACCTTTAAACACGAGTTCCGAAATACTAATAAGAAAACAAGCTCTTGTAATGTAGTGGATAGTACGCCTGACTGCAGATCACATAGTCTAAACCTACCACATTTAAGAATCACACCACGAACGAAAAAAAATTTTTTTTCGTGTATTAATTGAGGAGACGGTTGGTCTTGGCCTAGACACGCATAATTCTTAGTCTGGCCAAGATCGACTGTAAGAATGATGCCGTAACTAGATTAAGTTAATTAAGATACTAATGCTGTGACTAGATTAAGTTAATTGAGATATTGATGATGTGACTAGATTAAGTTAAGATATTGATGCTGTGATTAGATTAAGATAATTAAGATATTGATGTTGTGACTAGATTAAGATAATGAAGATATTGATGTTGTGACTAGATTAAGTTATTTAAGATATTGATGTTGTGACTAGATTAAGTTATTTAAGATATTGATGTTGTGACTAGATTAAGTTGATTAAGATGTTGGTGTTGCGATTAGATTAAGTTAATTAAGATATTGATGTTGTGACAAGATTAAGATAATTCAGATATTGATGTTGTGACTTGATTAAGTTAATTAAGATATTGATGTTGTGACTTGATTAAGTTAATTAAGATTGATGTTGTGACTAGATTAAGTTAATTAAGATACTGATGTTGTGACTAGATTAAGTTAATTAAGATATTGATGTTGTGACTAGATTAAGTTAATTAAGATATTGATGTTGTGACTAGATTAAGTTAAGATATTGATGCTGTGATTATATTAAGAAAATTAAGATATTGATTTTGTGACAAGATTAAGATGCTTAAGAAATTGATGTTGTGACTAGATTAAGTTAATTACGATACTGATGTTGTGACTAGATTAAGTTAATTAAGATATTGATGTTGTGACTAGATTAAGTTAATTCAGATATTGATGTTGTGACTAGTTTAAAGGCACAATAGTGCAAAGTGTCTGTAATTTTATGAATTTTAAAGATAATGAAAATAATGAAATGTATCAACTAATAAGCTGAAATAATTCACAAAAACCTAGAGTTTGTGAAGATTCAATTAGATAATTGATGAATAAACGAGAGAAAATGAATTTTTGACGGGGCCCGCTTTAATTGGCACTAGTAGGTCACAAACTGTTACGGAAATCCCACGTGACCACAAAAACGGTACGTCATCTAGTGGGCGGGTTATGAGTCACGTGGTTCTGATTTAAATATCTACTATAAACAAATATGGCGGACGCACGAGAAAGTCAGAAACGTGAAGGTCGCCCGCACTTGTCGTTTACCGAGAAGAAACGTCGAAAAGCTGTCAAAAAAATCGAACGGGACTTATCAAGGATTAGTCTTGGGGACCAGTCTGTTCGCTAGAGAGCATTAATGGAGGAGTTAGGACTGCATCAGACACTGAAATGGTGAAGTTGTTGTTGGACAGGTAGGCCAATGTCTACGTATCATCGTATGTTCTCCAATTGTCAATATCTTGTTTCTGTGTTTGAAAGCACACTGTTTTATTATTACTATCTTTGCAAAAGGACTTGATTTGCTTTGTAAGATTCCCAAAATAAGTAAGATCGGCTGATCAATATTTCACTCGGTGATTGCATTGTATGTATTATATATGTTGGGGTGGAATTTATTTATTTTGTTTGTAACAGCGTGCTCATAAAGGTCATTTGTATACATGTCCATTACCTTCGTGAGACCACAGGGGCTCATATCGTTGCTTACAATTTACCTTTCATAGTATATGTATGACAGGTACATTGTAAGCAACGATACGAACCCCAGTGCGTGAGACAGGTTCTTTAAATTCCGTTAAGGAACTTATATACATGTACAAGCGTTATCAATATGTATACCCTCTCTCTGCCTCACACGCACGCACACCTTGGGTTAATGTGACAAGCACATTACTTGCATAAAAGCTTAATAACCTTATCATGTGAACGTGTAAAACAAATAATACATGTTTAATGTTGAACTGTTCATATGGTTTTCTATATCTGAATGTAGAACTGATCCAGTACAATTTTGATCTCATGCTTACAATAGGATGGATGCTAAGATTTTATTGTACATCTTTCAGCTACTAGTAAATTTATTATAAAGCATCGTATTGACTACAGTTGCAAAATAATCTCTAGTCATGATAGGAAAGGATGATGTAGTGCTGCCCAAATATATGGCTGGGAGGTTGTTATGTTATCAGTTAAAGTTTTGAGCTGCAATCAAGTTAGTTTTATTGATGTGAAAATTTTTGGATCTATTATTATGTATTCTTGCTAAAATGAAGTATTTCAGTTCAAAGTGTTTAACACAAAACACAAAGAAACAGATTTAAAATATAAATTTTAATACATATTTTTAGTAACGAAGTTACGAAGAATTTAGCAAAAGATGAACCCAAGCATACAGAACTGATCTCCAGTACATCTTCATACTTCACATCAACACCTGGCCGAGTGCTTTTGCAACATACAGAGAGAATGAAGACACCTTCAGTATCTGAAGTATTTGCTATTGAATCAGGAAGGTAAACATTACAAATTCCTTGCAGACTTTTTTGGGGGGTTGGTGGTGGTATTAACAACTGTTATTCTACTGAAAACAATGATCTAACAAATGCAGTGCTGATAAGGACATTATTGAAACTGTGCCAGCAGGTTGATTTTCCACTTCATACTTTTCTTAGTTTGAGTTGGAAAAAAAATACCTTGAATTTCACTTTCTCAGAAGTGGGGTGGGGTACATCAACTGTGCCACCTGATGCATGGAGAAAAGGCATAATTTGAACTGTCATTGTTTTGGTAAGGCAAAAGGTTCCAGTATACTGTTCTGACTAACCCAATAATCACAGCTGTTTTTTTCCCCCTCTCAATACTTAGAGGACCAGTGATTGTATATTTTGAAATTGTGTCTATATACCCCATATGCTTTCTTTATGCAGTTTCCCATTTATAGCCATGTCCCAGATGCAGTTCTGGCAACACCCTCTTCCCATCTATCCACTTAGCTCCTGATGAATGGACATAGGAAATACTTAATTTGAAAACAAAATACTGAGATAACAGAGTTGAAGTTTTTTTTGGACACATCTGGAATTTAATTAGAACTTTATTCATTAGGACTGGTAATAGAACTTATTTGGGATTTAATTCACAATACTGTAAGTTTTTTTAAATTTTCATTTTTTATTCTCGGGAATTAAATGATTTGTCGATTTTTTTTACAGAACTTGTTGGTTTTCACTCTTTCTTGGAATTGGAAAGCTGTTTCTGTTTTGATAATTGCTCTTCATGCACTTTTAACTTTATTTTATCTACCTTCTTTTCAAGGTTGCCAAACAAAAGGAAAATATGGCATCATTACAATGGTCAAAAGACATCATGAACAAGTTTTGGTTTTTGTGCAAGATTGCTAGCAGCTATGAACAATTCTTGGTGAGATTTCTGTCCTTGTATTTGAAAGATATATGTAAACCTTTGCTACTGTATGATATTTTTGTATGAAATCAAAGTTACAGTGCATAATCTTTATCTTCTGATTTCTTTTAATATATTTTATCCATATATATACATCACCAAATCTTGGTATGTAGTCTATTAAAAGTAATTTATTTGAAATGTCAGAGTAATGTGGAATATTGAAGGAACATTGATCTGAGCAAAACTGCAATCCAGCTACATTAGCCATTAGCCAAATCTACAGTGTAGATTTTGCTTGATGATATAAATCAAGTTGTCTTATAATCTATCAATATGGGGTCACCATGACAAAAGGGACCAGCTTTAGGTGCTATAAGTATTGATTGTGGCATTCTTTCAGAGTATCTGGAGGAGTGTCCTACATCATCAATACATGAGTGGATCCTCTCAAATGGCCAAGACATTAATAAATGCCTACATGAACCATTGTAGGAGAATGAAGAGCAGACAAAACCTTGGCTTGAGCCCAAGAAGGATGCCAAAGTGTTGAAAACTTTGGCACAAGTGCTCCTGGACCAAAGGTTTCTAAACAGAGTGGAGTATTACTTAAATTTCAGGTATGCCATTTCAGGATTGAAACAATTGCAATGTATTTAAAAGAAAAATGTTAAGACCACTTTAAATGTTTTTATTCTCAACTTAAGAATAATTGACTGTATATATTTAAAATCTGAAGATCTGAATAAGTTAGCATTCATAGCATGTGTGCACATGATGCATGTACAGTGACTCTCCTTCTCAAGTCTTTGGTAAGTTCAGGTATAATACATGCACATCAGGTATAAACAATTTAAAGACACTCTATCAATAAACACTTAAGTAAGATTTTATGTATGCAAAATTTACCAACAGTAATGATTATTTACTAACTGTATTAATCTGTTAGCAGATGACAAATGACCCATGTTACAAGATGCACGTTTTTGATAATTGCAGAAGCGCTGCTGAGCTTGAAGTTTTTCATCAGCAGATCCTGATGTACTGTGCCAAGAGATTTTCATACATCCCTCTGGTGTACAGGATTAGGAATGAGCCAGCTGCTTTGGATCACAATATCCATAGTGGAAGATGTGTAATGAGAAACAAAAAAGGGGAGATAGTGTAAGTTTGTTTCACTACAGGAAATGAGAAATAATTTTATATATTGATTGTACATTATGATCCCAGCTTGCACATCAAACCAATGGAATATCATTCATGTTACTGTACAAGTCATGAAAACTTTGTATTAGATACAAGTCATTTTGTAACAAGCAGCACACATTTTTTAATATTTGTGGTAAGGAATCTTAATATTTTCATGCATACAGATCTTGTAATTAGTATTGTTATCATTCTAATGGATATTTATTTTGATTTGAGCAATGCAAGTCTAATAATTAGATCTAATGATAGGTATAGCACTTTCCCAGGGGACTGACACACTTTATTAATGATATATGGGGCTCATGGAATTTCCTCAGGAGGTTTGGGGAAGATGCTGTCATCACGATGATTACTAGCTAATACCTCTTCATGAAAATATGTTGCCTTCTGAAGGAGTGGACAAAAATGCATCCTGTCTCACATAGTAGTACTTGGTAGATAGAACAAATAAGAACAAAAACAACCCCTGAACAACACCTTCTTGGGAACTGGTCATGAGGCTCTAATATTGGGTGAAAAGTAAATATGGGTTAACATGGGAATGCTTGTCACACAAGTTAAGAAAATAAAATTTTCTTTAAAACAGGTATCATCAATGTTACAACGAGAAAAGCGGCAGATGGTCCATCTACCCTTGTAAGGAAAAGAAAACATATCCCCACATCATGGAGCTTATACAGAAAGCCCTCATCTGTCGACTTGAGGGCAAGCAGGGTATGAGGAGGAGAATAGAACTAAAGGAAGATGATCCCAGGAGAATTTGTAGAAACCTGGCGCCTCAAGAACCACCATCAACTCAAGTTTTAGTGAAGGAGAAGATCTCTCAGTTTTAGTTATGTAAAATATAAAACAGTGTTTGATATATAGAGGTGTCTGCTAAGGCAGGCTACACTTTATATAATATTCTGTAATTATCAGTAGTTGAAAACAGTTTATAATGCTACGTCTGCAGTTGCTGAAAACATTTTGTATTGATTATAATTTATTTATGACCTTCTTGCCCACATTGTTTATAGGCAGAAATAGACTAGTGTTTTAAAAAAATCTGAATGAAAGCATTATTGTTTGATGCAATATTATGTGCAATTACAACAAAACAAAGAATGAAGTCGACTATATTCATTTATATACAAATTAGTACATACAAGAAAGTGTTTAAGTTCATGCAAGCCAAGAGGGGATGAAGCCAGTGTATTGACCATCCATATGTTTGTCATATATATTCAAAAACAGTAAGAGGGAATTACACACCTCTGTCCAGACCCCAACTTTCCATGTTGCTGCAGTATGAACTGCCTATGGCGGCATGTCTGTTGGTGCTCATCAAGTCAACTTCATTGTTGAGGACATGAACATCCCATCTGTACATCAAGGCCAAGGCAAGAACAGCCTCATCAAGGATTAGAACTTGAAAATCCTGAAAAAGTATTCCAATTTGTAATACGCTATTCCTAAAATGTAAAAAAAAATATATTTTAAAAAATAATAGGAACATGTACTTATTCAAATGTTATTCATCTTCCATCAGCAAATTCCACTGTAAAATATACATGGATCAAAACTGCACATGGTTTTTATTTTGACATGAGCAGTGAGAGTTCCGCCACAACTAGGACTGATATTAAGTGTAGTTTTATGTTAAGATGGACAGCTCAAAGTTTTTGGGGAGCATTTTTAGAAGTCAGAGACTCCTGCATTGAGATCAAATAGGAAAGACTGATTGCAGGTGAAGATAATATTTACATAAGAATTTTATCCTTGTATTATCATCAGCTTAGATTTGTTAGCATAGTGAGGTACCCACATTAACACTGGGTAATAAAAAGACTCTACTTGATGAGTATCAATTGTAAAAAAAATGTCCTTATCATTTGCATATGTATGCATGTCTGCTTTTGGATGGCTTACAATTTTAAAATTCATTCACAGTGGTTGCAAAGAAATAATCTAAGCATATGTCTCATATGGTAAGCAGTCTAGCTAAAAGTCTTGAAACTTCTTACATTAAATAAACTCTTAAGCATATTAAGAATAATGCATTAAGAGACAGTATGCATTCTAAACAAAAGTTGATATATTCATTACCGGCAAAAGTGATATGCAGAGCTGTCTCTCACAACACCTACTCTAGGTCTGTGGGCATCTCCTACATTTTCCACACACCATTCTGGTAACCCTGTGTTGGGAGTTGGGTGATAACCACCACACTGCCTTGAACCTGGCTCCAATATTTTAAAGACAAGGCTGGGGTGGAACTGCAATATCTGAATGAACAGTTTCCTCAGCCGGTCTAGCTCCACACTTATGATCTCCTGGAATTCGTATAAATGATTAAGCATACTGAATGCTTTTATGTATGTGGTACAAACAGCTTGAAAGCTAAAATTATGATACCATGGAAATTTCAACATTTACAACAATTGTGTATTTACATCAATTATCAATCTTTACAGTTCCACCTAAGAAATGGAAGTCATTGCAAATGTTGTATTGTAAGAGTAACTACCAAAGTTTTAATTCTGTGTGTAAATGGATGCAGTATTTTGATATTATCAGTACAAAGTGCAAGTTACACATTTATAGGCTGCTGCTACACATATCCTTTATACAGAAAAAGGTTTTCTGTAATGTAGCCCACATACCTGTAAAGTTATTCATACCTTTTGTGATATATATTTTGTACATAAAAATTGTAAGTTTTAGCAATAACATGCTCAATGAATGCGTAAAAGTTACTGAAAGAATTAAAGAAGTTTCAAAATTGCCATTGCATAAAGTAAAATTTTTATTGCAGAAATCATTTGCAGTAATCGCCAGTTCAGAAGCAGAAAAACTGAATGCCAAGCAGACTGGGCAATTAAATTTCTTACCAAAAATGTTAGACCAAATATATATAAAAAAATTCTGTTTCTTGCAAACCTTCATGTCAGTCTAAATTCGGGACAAATAAAACATTTTAGGATTATTAAGTCCTTATGTTTATCATGATAGTGCATATATAGTATTATCTTAACATATTTTGGGGCTTTAGAAATACACCTTAAGGCATGCATCATATTTAAAACAGAAGAATAAAAGTACAGTATTTATTTTACAAGAGCAGCAGAGAGGGTGAACCCTACAACTTTGTAGAGACCTTATTTTTGAAAATTAAGGGTTCCTACGAAGGCCGAAAAAAAAAAAAGAAGTTTTTGTCTTAATAATGAAAACTTCTTTAATTGACCAGATTTTTTCACAATCTGGTCACATACGTATGTCATTCACCCTCTCTGCTGCTATAAATTAAACAGCCAGTATAGATATTATCAATAA
>JAECUM010049586.1:0-17606 GCA_016617855.1 Megalonaias nervosa | reverse complement strand
GGTTTTTGTCATTTTCGCCTGAAATGCAAGTAGGAAACAGATTGCGGGGGCTATTTCTGAATATGTCCTAATACATCAACCTCCAAGAGATTTCCGGTTAACCTAATGCCTAGTTGTGTTAGAAACATTGTTTTTCATTGGCTATTTCGCCCGTGCATGAGCAGAAGGGTAAAAATGAGAGTTTTCATATCGAGACCACTCTTCATTCCAAATGCCCATCATATCCTACTTTTTGCAAAGGTTCACCTGTCTGTATGCAGTTCAGACCGGTCTGCCTTAGATCTGAGGCCAAAAAGTTTAAAATCCAGACACACAATCGATTCCGACCTTCGGGGAATTTTGGGTGGAAAAAACTTGGATCCTAAAAATTACATTTTTCCCTCTGTATTTTGTAGTGCAACTAGAATGGCCAGATTATTTGGTATCATTGTAGAGCTACATCTCTCTACCTTTCTATAATACCACCCACTTTAGTGTATCTTACATGACCTTGACACTATAGAGCTCGGAAGTAGGCTACTACCTCCTGCCGCGTAAACACGGCGCCAGGGGTTAATGAGTTAAATTACGGACTTAACGGCATAAAAACCAAAACTACAGAAAAATGATCATTGCTGAAAAATCCAAAAAAATTGTTCATCCGTGTTTGATTTGGATCCAGGTTTCATATTAGAATTAGTGAAATTAGTCAGGGAACCAGACAACTTTACAGCAGCACCTCAGATGCTTTAAACTGCACCTATTTGTTCATGCAAAGCATGATTATAGAATTTTATTAAAAATGGCATCCAGCAAGAGATGCATGTTTAAGACGAAAGGGAAAATAAGCCTCTTGAAAAGTGTTAATAATCAACACTGAAGAATAAAAAGGAATATTCAGATTCTTTTGAATAAAAGATGGAAGGGACACGGTTATGTTTATTGGACATCACATGCCAATTTGAGTATGACTTGTGGTGGGAGATACGATTGCCGTCGTCATGTGAAATGGACAAGGATAAGAATTACGTCAAGTTGAGAGATAGCAACAAGCCATTGAGCTGCATAGGGTTTGGAACTTGAGTTTGTGCAACTGTACTAGTGGTAAATAAAGTCTACACGTACTTTACAAACTTTTCAGTTCAGCATAATGTTTTTGTTCACTGCATGTTTCGAATACCGAAATTTTAATTATGTTTCAGAGTTTTACAAAAGCAGTTTATGATATTTGTTTTAAACCTTACTGAAAACTGGTCAAACTTGCAGAAAAAAATCAGCTGCCTTATTGAGACGGACTAGTCAGGGTTGGCAGGTCTGATTGAGTGATATCCATGTAGTAGATTTGCGTTTGCATTACCTTTAATATGGAAACTTGTAAAGTTTGTCTCTTGTTTAGAGGTCAAGTTAGAGGTAAAGTTTGTCTCTTGTTTTGAGGTCAAGTTCCTGTAATTGGTGTATAAGAACTTGGATATGTGCAGTGTTGTACCTAAGTTTTGTACTAAAATGTATACGTCTAAGTCGAGAGGGAGATAATCATAAGTGATAAATTTGTGTCAAAGCGATAAATGAGTTGTCTCCCTTATAATTGTATGTTGTATTTGCAATTTCAAGTTTCTGTAATATGGGAACATGGTATATGAGAACTTGGTATATGTGTAATATAGTAACTAAGTATATACTAGGATGCTATGTCTTCAATGTTGTACTTTTACAGGTCAAGTTTCTGTAATATGAGAACCTGGTGTATGTGTAATATGAGAACTTGGTATATGTGTAATATAGGAACTTGGTATATGGGAACTTGAACATCTTCAGTGTTGTACCTTGTTAACTTTCTCTTGTATGAGAACCTGGTATATGAGAACTTGGTATATGTGTAATATAGGAACTTGGTATATGGGAACTTGAATGTCTTCAGTGTTGTATGTTGTTTACAGGTTAAGTTTCTGTTATATGGGAACCTGGTATATGAGAACTTGGTATATGTGTAATGTAGGAACTTGGTATTTACTTGGATGATATGTCTTCAGTGTTGTACCTTGTTTACAAGTTAAATTTCAGTCAGTTAAATTTCAGTCATATCTGAACTTGGTATATGTGTAATATGTGTGGTATATGTGTAATATGGGAACTTTGTATATGGGTAATATAGGAACTTTAGTGGAACTTGAATGTCTACAGTGTTCTACCTTGTTTTGTCAGGTTAAATTTCTGTGATATGGGAACTTGGTATATGAGAACTTGGTATATGTGTAATGTAGGAACTTAGTATTTGGAAACTTGAATGTCTGCAGTCTTATGCCTTGTTTACAGGATAAATCTCTGTAATATGGGAACCTGGTATATGGGAACTTGATATCTTTTTTGCAGGTTAAGTTTCTTTAATATGGAAATTTGGTGCATGATACTATTTCCCCACAAGCCATTTTATGATAATATCATACCATACTGTTTTATCCTCACCATGCCATTTTTTGCATCTCATCAGTCCTTTTTTGTTGCAAAATATCTCTTTTCATGTCTTGCTAACAAAAACGGCCACACATGTGCTTGATATAATTTTTATGATCATAAGTTGCAGAGGTCTTTGAATATTTAAACTGCGCGTGTCAGTGTGTCCACTCACTGAACAGCATTTGAAATGCCAGTGAGTATGGTAGATATGATGAAAGGGATTATGTTTTCAGCTATAATTGCCCTTTTCATGTCTCACTAGTAATAACGGTTATTTGTGTGCTTCATTTAGTTTATACAGTAGTGTGTGGCAGTAAATCTGTGCCCAAAGCTGATGCTATTCATAGTGTCAACTGATTAGTATTATTTGATAATGCGTATTGTAATTCTGTGTTTATCTGAACTGCTCAAGGCATTTTGTCCACTCACTGAACAGCGCTTGTCATGTAAATATATTTACCTTTTTCAATCTTGAATTGCTTTTGTGACTGATGGCATGGCCTTGTCAGATTTCTTTACTCCAAATGATTCGCAGATTATTGGCCATGCATCAGAGAAGCTACAACTAATTGCAGTGAGTAAATTATGGCAAGTTACAACCTCAGTACATGTAACCTTAAATGGACTCTCACACTGGTTAACAACTTTGTTTGAAAAGGAGACTGAAGGATTTGGAAAGGGAAATGGCAAAGATGATAGAACATTTTCTATTCCTGAACATGAATATATAAATCATAATCAGATGTTTGGCTTGGTTTCTTATAATCCAAGCATCGCTTGGTATTTGTAAATGCATTAAAGATGATTAAAACTTGAATATGTGTATTGTGCTGAAATGTTTTATATATAAGTTCGTATTTCATCTAATTGACGAGTAACATAATATAATTAACTGTTATTAGTATATTATTATTATTATTATTATTATTATTATTTTAAACTGAACACAGCATTGCGATAAAAGGCTGTCATTCAAAAGCCAAAAGGAAGCTAAAGGTGCCAAGTGTATACTGAATGTGCCCACTGGAGAGGTGATTACAGGCCTTTTGTAGGTCAGTGAGAAACGTTATTTTAGAAATCCAGTAATATATGGGGACTCCTATGTCTGAAGTGCTGAATATTGTTTACAGGTTGAGTGATATTCATGTAGTATATCTGTATTTTCATTACATGTAGTATGGGGACTTGGTATATTGGAACTTGGATATCTGCAGTGTTGTATTTTCTTTTCTGTATCAGACCACTAATTATTTTACAGCCAGGGCGGGTGGGGGGAGATAATAAATAGAGCACTGAATATTCTTTGATGCACCCATTGGCTTGTAATTTAATTTTTTCCATGATATCAGCATTCAGCTTTTACTTAAAAACTTCTGCACAGCTAAGTTGATACTGAGAATGGTGCCTATGTGACCTCCAGTTGGGCCAAAATAATGTCAGTCTTGAAAACCTGCACTCCAGACCAATAAAAACGTTTCAAAGACTAAAAAAACTTGAACAAAAAGAAAAGTATTCATGCACTATAAAAGATTAACAGTTTTAAAACAACAAATGTTGTACCTGAACTAATTTTACACACATTTACATAATAAATTACATCTCTGAACTTTCTTTTGATTTTGAGTGTGTTGTAACACATTCACATATTATTATATGCAACACATGCACCCTTTGCACTTTTCAGAATGTAATGAGGGGGGTTCATAGTCTATGCAGAAGGTATCAGTGTTTATTTTGCACTATAAAAATGATGTTAATGTGTCTGCATTCAGGAACTTCCTTCAGTATGTATTTTCTTCATCACTGAAAAAGATTTTTCACAGTCTGCATTGCTGTGAGGCATGGTAAGTAGTCACGGAATAACTACTTTCAGATTTGGGAGGTTGATGCCACCAGTACTAATTCTCTGGCTGACAATATCTAGCCAGTAGCTACAAAGGCTCCTTTTCAGGCGATTGTCTGTTAATACAGGCACACACTCATCAGGCAGCATACAATAATCCTCAAACTCTTCTTTAAGCGCTTCATGATCCAGGTGTGGAGCAACTCTCAAATTTAAGTGTCGCCTGGCCAGTAAAAAAAATAGCTATGTGCAAGATAATTTGAAAAACGCATTTTCAGGGTGTATTATTAATTTCTTTGGATTTATCATGGTCTCATTATTACTTATTTATAATTTCCCCATAAACCCTAAGATATTAGTCAGGACTGGAGCTATCCAAAAATTTAAAGCTAAAAATAAATTTAAAAAATCACCAAAGTAGCAGTCCAGAAGTTTGTACCTCGTAAGTGATAAGTTCTGTTAAAATTGCGTATCTTGTATTTGAAAAGTTATGAATTTGTTATATGGTGTACCGATTTTGGTCACAATTTGATACAAATTTGCAGTGTTATCTATTTTTGAGCCATGAGAATGATGTCACTAAGTATCTACTACTTCTGTCATGCTGCCGATGCATCTTCCTGTTTGAATTACATAACTGACCCACTTAAGTGGAAACTTAATTTCAGGCAACTCGCATCAGCTAAAAATTTTCCAAAATATCTTAAAATGGTTAAATTATTGCCCTTTCTAAAAATATGTGTAGAGTGCATATTTGGTAGAATAAAAGGATAAATTAAATATTTTGTTGTGCCTTTATATACCTTAAAAAGCATGCTAAAATTAAAACAATGCAAGATTTGGGGTTTTCCTTGATTTAAAAACCAAAAATTCTATGTAAGACGTTATCAATTTAACACAGGATATGGTGCAAAAAAAGACAAGTTCTGATCTTCGGGCCAAATGTTAATTTTCCAAAGCATATTAGAGTTATCCCTGTCTTGCTTGTGCATAGCTAAAAAAAAATATTCGGGATCATGATCAATTTTTAAAAAGATTACTTTCAGACTTCCTGCATTTACCCCCAAAAATGTTAATTGGTTTGTTTGTTTTTTTTAAAAACCCTAAATTTTAATAAGAAAAACCCTCAAAAAACGGTTGTATGGCGGCAATACACTGATGAAACTGAAAAAACATGTACAAATTACGGGTAACCCATACAGGCTGACAGGTATGACAGTGTTGTATCTGGTTTACAGGTTAAGTTCCTGTAATATAGGAACTTGGTATATGAGAACTTGGATATCTGGAGTGTTGAATCGTGTTTACAGGTTAAGCTGCTGTCATATGGGAACTTGGTATATGGGAACTTGGATATCAGCAGTGTTGTATTGCTTATAGGACAAGTTCCTGTAAACATGGTATATGAGAACTTGGTATACGGGAACTTGGATGTTGACAACGTTTTTATCTTGTTTACAGGTCAAGTTACTCTAATATGGGAACTTGGTATATGAAAACTTGAATTATGGGAACTTGGGTATCTGCAGTGTTGTAGAGTTATTAGTTGATTTATGCATGTGTTGTATATGCATGCTTGCATAGTCTGTAATAAGGGAACTTGGTATACAAGAACTACCTGCATGGGAATTTGGATGTCCACAGTGTTTGTTTTTGCATGTTGATTTATACCCATTTGGTACTTGTGTATTTGCAATGCCAGTAATACGGGAACTTAGATGCCTGCAGTGTTTCATGTTGCTTACAGTTGATTGTTATACCAATGTAAAGTGTATGTCAACATGGTCATGTAGCTGCCTTTATTGGTCTTGAATATATGTTAATTGGTGTTTTAAAATTTACTACTAATATAGTTTTATCGAAGTCTTTAAATTCTTGTTTTTGAGTAATCTGCACAGTGGTTGTCGTCACGAAACTTCCATATGAAAATTATTGAGTACAGTGGAGACTGGGTCAAGAAAAGAGGATGACTGGTCTAATCATTATCATTGCTGGGTAGTGCAAATTTCAATATGCAGCACTTTCATTGTGACATAATAGCATGTGCATTCAGTCAGCAGTGTTGTATGAATTTTACAGTTTATAACCTTGCAGCATTTGCTTTTTGCATTACTTGTAGTATGGATATAACTCTAGTATTGTATACTTTTTGACAGGTCGAGATATACCAATGTAGTACTTGTTCGTTTGCGTTTCATGTAATATGGGAAGGCTGTGTTCACAAGTCCATTAAAGCTAATACAAAGTTGTCAAGTACATGTAGGTAATGCTAAGCGATAAAGAGATATGTTTTGTGTTTGCCCAGAAATGATAGACACTATTTTCAAGTATTAATATCACAAGTCAAACTTCCTGATAAACATAACTTTACTTAGGTTGTAGATTTTTAATAATTTGTTATTTTTACTTAAACAATAGTTTTATGTGCTCCATTGTACGGTATATCATCACTTTGCAGCCTCGTTATCATAGCTAGTATATTTAAAGAACGTTTTGCAACTTAATGGCATTTACAATGTGTTTTATGCATTGAGTTGGTGTTTGGGAATCTGAACCATATTTTTTGTTTGCAAGTCTAGACCTACTTTGTAAGATCTCTAATTCTCTGGCAGATCAGGATCTATGCAATTCATTATACTGTTCATACTGGCACATGCATCAGCAGATCTCTGTCTATAATGTTCTCACTAGGACTGGACTTGCATGCCAGAATATACAATGCTTACACAATGTAATGTATAAATAATAACCAAGTTCATATAATATGGGGTACTTTTTTTAATAGATGTCAACCAGCTCTAAAAAAGAAGACAAAAGCAACATGGTCATCAGCAGGAATAAACGACTGGACAAAAAAGTCCAAGAGGAAGATTTGTTAGGAATGGAAGAATTGTCCAGATTTTATGTAAGATGGATTGATGAAGATACAGGTATGTTTCAGACATAATGTGAACAGTAAAATGCCCTGTTTTATTATAGATTATGTATCCATGAACATACGCAGCTGAAATATGATGAACCTGACCTGAATAGACTTCTGTTGGGGGTTTGGATTCACCATGATAGTTATCACAGAAGCAGCTTCAAAATCATTGTCCAAAATCATTGTCCAAGTTGAGAGGCATACATAAATAGTTCACCTTATTAGAATGGCAAAGTGATCATGTTGTATTGTTCATCAGTCAACATTTGAAAACTTTTAATGTGAACATTTTCAAGAAATACAGTTCAAATATTAAGCAACTTTGAAATTGAAAGCATTCTTTGGTCAATTTGGTTAAAGATTTGTTTAACCCTTTACATCATAGAGTGTATGGCTTTTTAGCCCTTCTATATGCATGTAGCTAAGTTACCCAGTGCAGTGCACTATAATAGAACATCTGTTACCTATTCTACTCCATACCCATAATAGGCCTGTTGAGCAGTGAAGTGTATGTTACATTTAACAGCAATTTTAACCATTTTACGTTTTTGGTACACATACAATATGCATGGAAAGATTTAAGAGAAAAATCCGATCGTTATAACTGTATAATTTTTTTTCACAGAAGAATTTTTTATGTGCTTTAAAATCTTGAGAGAACTTGTTCACCGTCAAGTCAGTGAAGCCACGTGACCAACCGTAGCTGCCATTTCTCATACTCAAAATTTACAAGTTCTTTGCATCTACAGCACTAAATCAGCTGAATTTGATCATTTATAAAAACTAATGGCTTCCTACATCAGTATCAGAGCCTTTGTCTAAGTTATTGAAGCATTCATAGTTGTGATTTTAATTGTGAAAACTTGAGTAAGTACTGAACGAAATCCGCGACCTCCATTTTGGAGAGTGGAGAATACGACCCAGTTACTTTAAATAGCAGATTTCAACCAGAGCATAAGTAGTGACCACGTGATCTGACGTAATGGTCATTCACACCAATGAATGTAGTATCTAATAGGGGCTTTTCCCCGAAGGTGGCGCTACGAAAACCCGCTGAAAATGGCTGATGTTTACAGCAGGCGTCAAAAAGCGCTTCCATGAGAATGGTGTAGAGGTGTCCAAAGGCGCTTGCATGAGGTAAAGGGTTAAGTGTAGTTTCCCTAAACTTTACACAAGGACAAGTCGATCTTAACTTTCCTTCATTCAACTTTAAAATGCATTGATACCAATTAAAAAACCTATTATTATTATTATTATTATTATTATTATTATTATTTTTATTATTATTATATTGCTGACCATGGGATTACAGTTTTGTTGTTGTTAATTAATAAAACTTAAGGAACCATATAATTCCATGTTACCCTAGTCAAATTCCAGGGCTTGAAATTTGTTACTAACATGTTTGCATTTTGCTGGTTACTGTTCTAAAATATTTGTAAATTGCAGAACATTATTAGTTCAGAATATTACAACTTTAAGAATTTTGCTAGTAATGAAAAAAGTTAATTTTGATCCCTGAATTCTTTAGAGGAGTCGTAATAAATGCTGGCTTTAAGCTTAGTGTGATTGATTGTTTCGCTTACTTTAACCTTGGGCTTTACAGTTTGCCACATTAGCCAATAGTGAGAGAACAGACCTCACTATCGTCTTGATTCGGAAGTAATAAATTATATGTATAATTTATTTCTCATCTATAATACTGTTCCCATTACAAAATACAAATGAAAATTATTGTTGGAGCAGTTTGTTGCTTCCTGAACTTGACCGCTGGAATCTTATGGTCACCTGAACATCATATTCCTACTTTACTTACCACCAAAGTTTTGACAATACACATCAATCTTTTCTCCCCGGTGAGCCAGCATTGATGATTAGTGCTTGCATAACATTATTTATGAAAAAGAAGTACACATTTTGTTTTCTGAAAGCCACAAGTCCAATGGGACCTAAGACTTTAACAAATTTTCATACCTTGCAAAATGAGTTTACAACTGTTGCTGTATGATGTCTTGACTAAAATGTTTCATATAATTGATTTCCTTTCATTTTGATAGAAAGAGGAGTGTTTGCCAAGCAGGAATTCCAAAGAGGGGATTGTCTACTGGAATAAAAGGCATTTTTTCAAGTTAAAGATGATACATATGTCTTTGAAGTCAGTCATAAAGGAAAATTATATATGTAAGTCCAGAACAAATATCATTTGCTTGTTGGCAAATTTTCAGGATGTGTTTGATCATAGACATATATATTGGAGAGAGTGAGAAATTCTTGAAGTGCATCTCATATTGCTGGAGACTTTGCAGTAGCTTTCTGCTTTTTTTAGGACTTGAAGGAAAGTGAGACTTTCTTTTTGAGCTAATTATCTTATGAGCTGATTAAACAGTCAACATGTAGCTCTCATAAAAATAATCTATTTTTGTTTGTTTCTCATGGGTTTCTGATTTTAACATTTTATCCGTCTTCAGATGCTGCCAGGCTGTGGGATTACATGATTCTTGCAAAAAAATCCTTAGTCACACAACTTTTAAAAACCAATGTGGGAAAGGTCACACCAATTATTTGTGGTTCCTGCAATTTGTTTTACCCAATGCGCTCTGGGCGGGAGGGGGGGGCATTTTTTATCAAAGACAGAACCTAAAAATGTCAGTTTGTCAAAATTAAGTCATAGTCATCCATTTGTCTGTGATCTAAGTCAAGCTGGAATAAGGTAGATACAGTGTTTCAATACAAGCATCTGTAAGAATGAAATTGGCTGCTCTTTTTATAGCCTGGTTCCTGGCCAGTGTATAAATACTGCCCATAATGTGTAATTATATAAGTATGACAGGCAATTAGTCTACATTTTTTTTGTAGAAATGATCGAGTAGTTCTGATTCAGTTGTCCTCTAGATAACAATCTGATCCATTGATCAGCCAGACTAGAAATGTATAGAGTGTAAGAAGCGAGGTTAAGTAGGCCAAACAAGAAGACAAGATCGTCTGTTATGGACAATATGGCAAGATCATCTGCTGCGGTCGATACTATAGAGCATGAGGAAAACTCTCATGTTCCACCGTGAAATGAAGATGTCACACAAACAATTGGCACAGAAGTTGCATGTGGATGGGGAACCAGAGGCTGTGAAAAAGAGAAACTAGGAACCGAAATTCCAAGACAAGTGGTTGAGTACCTACAACTGGTTAAGGAAAGAACCAAAAGCTATTTGTTTTGTGACAAGAATAAAGAATATAATCCATTTACTAACGAAAATGGTTGCACAAATTTTCGAACATCAACTTTGACATGGCATACATAGAATCAGATTGAGTTCCAGAAAATTAAATTTATGTGAAGCATTATAGTCCTTAAATTCAGGGGATAATGCACACTATGAATTTTGCAGCAAAGGGGAAGAATTCATGGTCACTTTTACAGATTTGATCACAACATATGTTGATAAGAAATTACACTCTAGTGAATTTATCATTATTAAGATAGATGAGAGTACTGACATTTGTCAATAAAAAACTTGTTGTATATTCAAAAGTGGTTACAGATGATTAAAGTACACAAAAACATGGACTTCACCTTTAATGAGCAATGTCTAACGAAAACTTTTGTGAAGAACATTAACATAAATAACATCCCAGTCATGGTTGCATATAAATTTTATGTTAATAGAATTTGATTATTTTTAAGTGAATTTTGCACGAAGTAAGTTTTCATGTACCAGGAGCTAGAAAGTCCTGTGATTAGGTTGCACCTAGATACGTGTATTTACAGCTAATGATGTAAGATACATTCAGTATATGTGCAAATGAGAAACAAATCTTAAAATTTTTTACAAAATACCAGTCTATTTTAGAAACATTTTTTTCTTGGCCACATTTGCTCACATAAAAAAGTTTTTCTTTGGATTTGGGATTGTGCACTTTCTTTTTCTCTTTCACAGGCAGAAAATAAGAATAAAAGTTTCTAAATATATAGTTTTAATAATTTTACAGGAAACTGGTGCTGACAATCTAGATTCTAGCAAGGTGGGTTTTTTTTCCTTTGACAGGGTTGACCTGGTGCAAATACCAGGCAAGAAAAACAGGAAAGTCCCATTGCTTATCACCAGTGATATGAAGCAAGCCATGGATGTTCTGGTTGCAAATAGAAAGACAGTCGGCATTCCGGAAGACGATCCATACTTCTTCGCAAGCAAATCAAGTTCAGGTTACTTAGACAGCTGGCAAGCTATGAATGCCATTGTCCAAGAGGCAGGTGTCCAGCATCCAGAACTAGTTACATCGACTAGAATTTGAAAATACAATGCTACAGTTTGTCAGGTATTAAGAAGCAATAAATAGGTATCTAATTATTGATCTGACTGTCAGTTTTGGCTCCAGTTTGATGTAGATTTACTGAGCTACTCTGTCTGATGGTGTTCATTTTGCATTATGTTTGATTGGACACCTGCAGTTCTTCTCTGATGGATCCTTGGAAGGATCAGAATTTGACTGTTATGCATACAAAGTTACCTGCATATGACATGTTCCCTTGAAGCATATATGAAATGATATGGCAATAGCGTTGTCCCAGTCACATACAGTACATGTTCTTCAGAGCTACAAATTGCCAGCTGTTATATTCTAGGATTAAGTGTGTAAAAAATATGAAAATTAAAGAGTTTAGATAAATTTAGAGATACTGTAATTCACTGAAAGGATTTTAAAAAGGGATCAGTTGCTGTTTAAAAGATGTTACAAAGCCACTGATATTTTGCTTTTTCTGTTGGTAATATTAGGATAAAATAATGGGGCTTAAGGTGAAATTTCAGGGATTTTTACAGTCTGGACGGGGGTGGGGTTGCAGTTATGGTCATATATGGTGCTACCACTATTGCAGTCTTTCTGCTTTTTTTTCTTCAGCTTTTTGACCTAACTCCTGGTGAATTAGAATGGCTAGCAAACCACATGGGCCATGACATAAATATCCACAAGGATTTCTAACGCCTACACGATTCCACAGTAGAAATTGCAAAAGTGAGTCGTATGCTGCTAGCCATCGACTCGGGAAATGCAGCTAAATTTCAAGGAAAAAGATTGCAAGATATTGGAATAAATGGTATGACACATGACTGTTGTATTAGTCTGTACATATATAATTGGACTGGAATTCCTGTAAAGTGTTTAACTAGTGAAGTGTTGGTCCCTACAGAGACTTGTTCTCCAGAGGGCTGTTTCAAGAAACAGTGGGGGTGCAGGTGGAAAACACTAAACACTTATATTTCTATGGTTGATGGACATATTTTTTTCAAAGTTCATAAAACCTTGATAAATTCTTGAATTTGAGGGGTTGCCAGATCTGCCAACTCTTACGATTTTGCCATAAGTCTTACGAAAATTGCCCTTACAATATGGACTTAACAGCATGCAAGCAGAAACTATGGAAAAATGATTGTTGCCAAAAAAAATCCAGATAATTGGTTCATCCGTATTTTATTTGGATCCGGGTTGCACATTAGAATTAATGAAATTAGCTAGGGAACCAGACTAACTATACAGCAGCACCGTACATGCTTTAAACTGTACTTATTTGTTTATGTGAAGCGTCTGCATGATCAAATTGTTGATTATAGAATTTTTTTAAAATGGCGTCCCGAAAGTGATAGATGTTTTAGACGAAAGGGAAAATAAGCCTCTTGAAAAATGTTAATAATCAACACAGAAGAACAAAAAGGAATATTCAGATTTTTGTGAATAAAAGATGGAAAGGACACAATTACATTTATTGGAAATCATGTGCCAATTTGAGTACGTCTCGTGGCAGGAGATATGATTGCCGTCATTATATGAAATGGGAAAAGAATTTACAAGAATTACATAAAGTTGAGAGATGGCAACAAGCCATTGAGTTGCATAGGGTTTGGAACTAAAGTTTGTGCAACTATACTAGTGGAAATAAGGTCTATGCGTACTTTACAAACTTTTCAGTAGAACGTAATGTTGTCGTTGCTGCGACAAACTTTAATTATGTTTTCCAGCTTTACAATAGCAGTTATTGATATTTTGTTACACCTTACTGAAAACTGGTCAATCTTACAGAAGAAAAATCAGCTTCCTTACTGGGACGGACTCGTCGGGGTTGGCAGGTCTGGGCTGCTTTGAAAATTCTTTGAATTTCGAAAAAGATTGGTTTATCTTTTGTAAATCCTTGAATTTGTTGAAAAACGTGTGTTTTTTGAGGAAATACAACATTGAATAGATCCAGTAGCAGTGCTTTAGTTTGTCAGATGGAGTAGTGTCCTTTGCTATAGTAACTTACTGGGATATTAATTATGCGTATTTTCTTTGACTCCTGTGTCTATTTATGCAATGAAAAACGCAGTGAAATATGAAGAAAGTTACATTTCAATAAGGAAAAAGATCTCCTTGAAAACTTTTGGCAGTCCGGAAAATTCCTTGAACAAAAACCCGCCAGGTCTGTATGAACTATGTTTTTGTTATTTTCTATGGTAAGTCTATAGGGGTTTCAATTAAAATTTGATTGGTGGTTGGTGTAATAAAGACGTGCAATCCAAACCTAACACACTACTGTTTTTCCTGAATGACCTAAACTTAAATAGCATATATTGTAAAATTGCTTTTATTGTTTTTCATGCCTAGATTTTGATGAAGAGGATATAGACAATGAAGATAATGACTTAATACAGGAGGATGAAGAGATAGACAGTGAGAGTGAGGAAGATGTAAACAGAACATTGGCCACTGGTGGGAATATACAGGAGGATGAAGATACTGACGTTGAGAGCGAGGAAGATCTCAACAAGACTTTTGCCATTGGTAGGAATATTTACATCAAATGTATTTGAAGTTGTCACTAATAATACTGTCTCACACTCCATTGGCAAGGGAGACATATAAATAGCAAGAACCAACCTGTCTAAATTCATGAACACTTGAAGATGAATATTTGTCATAATCTTGACCCAATACCTAGGATTCCATTTGGAAGCGCTCAGTTTCTGCCAGAAAGTGTTGTAGGAGAATATTCTAAATTATATTCGTTACTTCTGACCAGTAGCCTGAAGGGCTTATTAGTAGAAATGTACATGTTGAGTAACATAATTATGTTGCCACACTATAAATTGTGTAGGCCTGTTTGTAGATATCATCAACATAAGCACCTAATTTGGAAAATGTTAATCATTCCATAGGAGCACTTTTTTAATAAATTTGTTGCCAGAGAAGACAACAGAGAGAACATAATTGATTTATTGTTTCATTTTATGACTGGTTTTGGTGGCAACCTACGATTCAAAATCAAAACTAAGTAAAGAAATTGCAATATTTATGTCGGTTTCATTTTATGACTGTTCTCTCTGATTCCAGATTTAAAAAAAATAAGAACAATTTTACGATATATTATGCTTGAATTTAAAAAATAAAGACCTTCACAGACATTTTTTCTAAAATAATATCAGTGTATAACTTGTGAAACTGTCCAAATAACTTTCTATTTACATCACCGATCCTCTTTTCTTTTATGTTAAAAACATTTCTTAACATTAGTTTTAAGGTCACTTTCCAGTATTCCAGGTAAAATCCTCTGAAAGGTTATACTATGCTGCTTTAACAATTGTGCAGTTTATGCCTTGTTGATATTGATTTTGCCAATTACAAGACTTGGACTGAAAACATCAGATGTTATTTTTATCATTGGCTACACACACAAATGTTCAAGTGAATTACTTTTGCTAATATTTTTCCATTTAGGACCTTCATGCATTTTGATATAATGTTGTACTTTCAAATGGATTGTAGCCAAAGTACAGACTTTGCAGTTCCAAAAATGCATATGCAGGCACATATTTCTTTAACTTTTTTTTTTCTAGCTCGCCAGGCCATAGAGCTCGTAGTATGGCCCAGTATGCAGAGTACATTGTTGGGCATGTCTTGTCCGTCACAATGCTATTTTCAACTGTTTTCTCAAAAACTGCTTGGCTTTTTTCAGACAGGTTGAATTGTTCCTCAGGACATGCTGTGCCAAATCAGGATATCTACTCAAGCAGTGATGTGGCTTCAGTAGTGGCCAGAATGCCTTTTTTTGACTTCTTTAGAACCACTTGGCCTGTTTTCATCAGACTTATTGGGAATATTTCTTATGGCATGATCTGTCAATGTTGGATTTATGCGGCTCCCCTTGCAACAGTGGGACTTGAGGCAGTCACCTTATTTTTTGGACTGCCTTAATACTAGTTTTAGTATTATATCAGTTGGGGTGTACATTTTTAACAGATACAATTTCTAGCTTTTGGTTTGTTAGCTTTCTTTTCTTGTCTGAAGAGTATTATATACTTTGTTTTGGTCTAATCTGTACAGGAATCCTAGTGTCATTCTGTCCTTCCTTCTGGCACACAATCCCATCGGCACAACTATTTTTGCAGTTTTTGATGGATTACTATAAAACCTGGTAAATATTATGGTCATCACCAGAAGAGCATATTGACAAATCATTTTCCTCTGCAATTTTTACATGTTATTGCCTTTTTTGGGCTTGCAGCTGAATGTAGTGGATGACAACATTTTGTCTTGCACTTGTTTTTATGGCAGTGAAACTTTTCATTATCTCCAGATGCACATATTGACAAATCTTTGTGCTCCTTAGAATTTTTAAAGACCTATTGCCCTTTTGATTTAAAGCTGCATGCAGTATATGACTGAATTTTAATGTATGCAACTACTCCATTCATTTTAGTGGATTGCTGTAAAACTTGCTGCATCATCAGAATATACTATGTTGAGCAGTCATTGTACATGCTTTATTGTCAGAAGCCCTTTTTTTTTACTCAAGACTCCACGGTTAGGATGCCAAACTTGTGACCAAAAAAGAGGGGGTTTAAATTTTACCACTGGATTAACCAGGGTTGGTTTTTTCAATTGCCTTGGCACTAACAAACCAGCTTCTGTTGCTGTAAAGTAGGTCAAAAGCAAAACAAAAATCTTTTCCTTCATTGTTTGTGAGGGCATATTTATGTAAGCAAATTTTTCCCCATTTCACTAGTTACAGCTTGTATTAATGTTTATAATGTCTGTAACTAATCAATATGTGAAACTTCTATTACCTTTATTGGTTATAGCTTGTCGCAAAGTGTTGTATAAAAGTGAATTTTGAATATGTATTTTTCAGAAGAAAGAAGCACCACAACGCAAAAAAAAGATAGAACTAAAAGGAAACGTCCTGCAGGTAGAGTACTGAACATTATCAGATTTTTCATTTGATAAATCAGTCACAAAAGTCAGTCTTTATTATTTTTAATATCATTTACATGGTGTTTAATTCATTTTAGTTTTATATGCCGCAAGAAATAAACTATCCTAAAGTTACTGCCATACTTCTATGCAGGGCAACTAAATGTTGGCAATTTTTCACTCCTCCTATTATATACATTTTAAATTGGTAAGTTTTTGTATACATCCAGGCAAGTTAGGGATCATTCTATATCAGTGAGATGCATGTGTGATTTGGATTTTTAATGTAGCTTTAACAATTTTTCAGTCATATCACTATGATATCTGTAGTGTGGCAGTTTATAGTGATGTCTAACACTGGGGTATCATGCTGCAGTCATGTAGCATGATGTCCCACCCAGTCACATTATCCTGACACCAGGCCAACCAGTCCTAACCTCTTAATGCTGAGTGCCTAGCGAGGCAGCTGTTCGTACCATTTTTTAATAAGTCTTTGGTATGACTCCGCCGGGGTTCAAACCCACAACCCCCTGCGTCTGAGGCAGATGCTCTAACAACTTAGGCCACCGGAGCTGTTAGCCTGTTTCAGTGAGATCATTTTTATATGCAGTAAAGTGACCCTTTTGTGGATAGTGATTAATGATAAACTCTACATTTATACTTGTTTGCTTTTTGTTATTAGATCACAAAGTTTTCTGTTTATTAGTAAACATATTCAGAGCTTCAGATAAGTTGCATGTCCATGTAAACACATAAAAATTACCAAAAAATGCAAGTAGATTACATATACAGTATAAACAATACACACTGCAAAATTACAGTACATTATTTAATTGTAATTTGCAGCATGACACCTTCGATATAGCAGAATTCATATGGCATGTTGCAACCAGAAGTAAAAACCACTGTAGTTGTAGACTGGTATCCGCATATATCTATGAAAAGTTAATTTAGAAAGTATTGTTTATAAAAAAGACTAATTTTGTACCATTCTCAATAATAATAATAATAATAATAATAATAATAATAATGAGGACTTTCTATGGCGCCTAATCTTTAGAAGCTGTAAGCGCTTTACAACATTTGACAACACTTAAAAAACATATATAATGATATGATTACAAAAATAAAAACAAACACCACGAAATTAGAAACAGAAAACATGCTGTAAATATTTAAGGTAAGGAT
>JAECUM010049585.1:0-12918 GCA_016617855.1 Megalonaias nervosa | reverse complement strand
AAGAAATTCATTTGGACACCGTTGATCTTGGAGCAACAAATCTTCGGAATTCGGAAATTATGAAAGATCTAGACCAGAAACTTTTACATTTGCAACAACAAGAAAGAAATGAACTTAAACAGTTATTATTCGAATATAAGCACTTGTCTCCGGATATTCCTACGAGGACAAGCAAAATTTTTCATGACGTTGAAAATGTAGATTCAAAACCTGTGAAACAACACCCATACAGGATGAACCCTCTGAAACAGGAATACTTGAAAAAGGAAATTCAGTATTTGCTGGAGAACGATTTCATAGAGCCCAGTAAAAATGATTGGAGTTCACCATGCATACTTGTTCAGAAACCGGATAAAACTTTCCGTATGTGCACTGATTATAGTAAGGTGAACAGTGTGACAAAAACAGATTCATTTCTATTACCAAGAATTGATGATTGTATTGATAAAATTGGAAATGCCAAGTACGTCACCAAATTTGACCTTCTGAAAGGATTTTGGCAAATTCCACTTACGGAAAGAGCAAAAGAAATTTCGGCATTTGTTTCTCCAGATGGACTCTATCAATATAAAGTAATGCCGTTTGGGATGAAGTGTTCCCCAAGTACGTTTCAACGCTTGATGAATATGATTACGTCTGGTCTAGATCATTGTGATGCTTACATTAATGATGTCATCATCTACAACGACACCTGGAAAGGACATCTAGCCACGATTCGGAAATTCTTTGAAAGACTCACTGATGCTAAATTGACAATCAATTTATCTAAAAGTGAGTTCTGCTGTGCTTGTGTAACTTTTCTAGGACATATTGTGGGACATGGTCAAGTTAAACCTACTGATGCTAAAGTTAAAGCTATTTTTGATTTTCCTGTGCCTGTCAATAAAAAGCAACTGATGCGATTTTTGGGTATGGCCGGATACTATCGAAAGTTTTGTTCCAATTTTTCCAATATTGCTGAACCTCTGACAAATTTGTTAAGTAAGAGAAATAAGTTTCTTTGGACTGAAAAATGTCAGGAAGCTTTTGATAGATTATAATCCATACTCAAAAGTGCGCCGGTTCTAACAGCTCCAAATTTTAATCAGTCTTTTAAATTGTCTGTGGATGCAAGTGATGTTGGGGTTGGAGCAGTATTGATTCAAGAAGACAGAAATGGTGTTGATCACCCAATGTGCTATTTCTCAAAGAAATTAAATAAGTACCAAAGAAATTACTCAACAATCGAGAAGGAATGTTTGGTTTTAATATTGGCATTACAGCATTTTGAAGTTTACTTTAGCTTGGCTCCTTCTCTGGTTGTTGTGTATAGTGATCACAACCCCCTTACTTTCAAAGACAAGATGAAAAATAAAAATCAAAGATTACTAAGGTGGAGTTTGTTTTTACAAGAGTATAATCTCAACATCAGGCACATCAAAGAAAAAGACAATTTGATTGCAGAAATATTATTTCATATACACTTTATATAATTCATAAGAATTTTCTTATGTAATTTATTACCTCATGCATAATTTACATATGGTAAAAAGAAAGCTTTACTATATAAATCTTTCTTTTTTCTTTATGGGAGAAGTGTCGCGTATATGTAATTAAATTGTTTATGTGTTAGTTTTAAAATTCTTTTTATTTTCTTTTTGTTTCATTACATTTTATTGTAATGATTATTTTCACGGGATTCGAAATTCTTTTTCAGTAATTCTGTTTATCTAACATGTAATACGTGTTACATTAGTAATATTTTTAGTTCACCTTGGTCTTCGGTAGTGTAAGCGCTACTCGAAAACGATTGGCTATTGCCAAGGTCATTTCGTCTAGTCAGAATAAACAAAGTATTTATTTTAAAATTTGTTTCAGAGTGATAGTAGATACGGGTTCTTCCTACGTGACAAATTGCATTTTTCCTATTGCGTTGTTTCAAGTGTTAGGAGACCACGTAGTCTGTCTCCCGAGAACAGGATGACAATTTGGGTAGATATAATACTTTTCCTGAGTGCTCGTGAGTCAGTTGTATTCCTGATAACAAGAAGGCCGGATAGGTATTTTACTGTTGAACCCAGATTGTTGTTAAAGTTCATTTGTTTTTGGAATTTAATAATTTATTCTCTAGAAAACCAAACGAGTTTACTGTTTTATAAATTCTGGGAGAAAGAAATTCAGTGGAAATTTATTCTGGAATTATTCGGAAACATAAACTGTGATTCAATTAAGGAATTGTTGCTATTTTGCATAAGGACCACATCTGACGTCATCGTCTTCCATATTGGAACGTCGTCGAGATTCGAACATGGATTCTAATAGAACTATTTAGTGATAAGACTTGTATTTTTCATTCTTAGGATTAAATTTTGGATAATATTCACAAACTGTAAGACCTATTTCCAATTTTTTCACTGTTTTCTAGGGAAATAAATTATTTTGTTAAATTTTGCAAAGCTTGTTGTCTTCACTCTTTTCTCTTTTTGTTATTGTACGAGCCTACACATAACAATATGTATGTATGTATGTATGTATGTATGTTATGAATGTATGTCTGTGGAGAATGCTTGGTAACTATAAAAAAAATTTTAAATACAAATAAATACTATTATGATACAGACTAGAGAATTGTAACTCATACTCAACAGATATTCAAAGCCAGATCCTCGGGTTACAGCACTCATTGCCTTGCTTGCAACCGCCAGCCAATATACTGTCTTAACCGTGCACACATATCCATAGTGTAAGACTTAAAATTCTCTAACATGTATCATACTATTTATTACACATATGACGTAAAGTTGTAGCTTTATTGGTTGGCAATGTACTCTGTAACAAAGATGCTTAAAAGGGACAAAAGAGAAGCAAGAACTATATGTTTTATTAGCTGATTAAATGTGATGAATTTAAAAAAGAAGTTTATATAAAAATATATTATGGAAACATAATCTCTGAGGCTTTGTGTACATGATTCAGTTACTAGTAACATAAAATATAATCATATATTAAAAAATTACAACTAAAGCTATATTTGTGATGCACTTATGAAGGGACACCATTTCAATATAAAATGAAAATTAAAATAAAATTTTAGCTCAGTGGTTTATAAAATTAGTTCTATTAATATATGCTAACACCATTTGTGGGTATTGTGAATCATATGATAACAATTATATTTATAATGTGTAGTGATAGGTAATTCAAATGTCCGTACAATCTTTTACATCAACATATTTTACAGTAGCGGGGCCTTTTGAGCTAACTAAATTCTAATAAACTACAACACAAGTATTAAGCCTATGAACTGTTTGGAACAAATTTTTCAAGGTCACATATTCACATATCTTACTCTCGTTAAAATGTCTTTGCAAATCTAAGTTGCATTTATCACCATAGCTTTGGAGTAACTGTTACCCTAGCAAATAATGTATTATCAATGATTGTTTTCAATAGTCCTAATGATGCATATCAGCATATAATAATTTGTCATGAAAATGTTTTGCCATGTTGATATACACTATTCAGTAATGTATAACAACAGCAATATTGTAATGTGGAATAAGCGATATTAATCACACACCATGTCAAATGGCCTTCGTTTATCATTTGAATAGATTACACTACTACCACACACTACACTAGCAAACCCTTACATGGAGAGACGTCTCAAAACATAGCAAACAATATTAGGTTCTACACTTAACGTTCTGTTTCTAGAGAAAATAATAGTATATCCTATATGCAATGATTTTTTGTATCTTGATAAATGCCAAAAGTGTCCAAAACCTTTCTTGTAGTTATTATAAGCAACCAGTCTTCATTAAAAATTCAAAAAAATAAATCTTTCTAATTAATAGCTTTCTGTTATTTAAAGTGTTAACATATGTTTAACATGAATATTATTTCACCTAAGTTGGGTATAACTTTACTAGAGGCATAATATATCAAAAATGGATTAGTATGATAAAAAATCAGTACAACAAAAAGATATATAATTTCATATTTCCAAAGTTTTAAGTAGCTTCTCTATCATACTCTTGTATGCTGATAAACTGTTTGGTTAATTATTCTCCCTAATCTAATTTTACACAACCCCAAAAGATCAAGAATTACAACTGAGATACTGTTTCTACATCATAATTCAGAATCAAATTGCTGAAGATCGTGTTTAAAAATGATATAGATTTTTTTAATGGATGTTGTGAAAGTTTTTAGATATGAGCCCAAAAGATTTTCAAATTTACATACATCTTAAATTTCTAGTATGCAAGGGAAACCACCACCGAGCCTGTTTTTACAGAATTTGAAGTTTGAAATACGTTTGATTCAAATAGATTCAGTTGTTCTGGAGAAGCTGAAAACAGGTTTCTCATCTTCTTGATTAGGAAGGCTTAACATTGCCCAAAATTCACCCCAGGCCTTTTAGATACAATATGTCCTTTTGCAAACACTGACTGACACTAACTCAGCTGTTCCGGTCAAGCGGAAAATATACTTTTTACTCCTCATTCCTACTGACTCCATCCTAGACATAGTTTTAACAAAAGAGATGTCCTATGGATCATTCTGCTCAATTAGTTTGAAATTGTGCCAGCTCAGTTGTTCTGGAAACGAAGTTTAGAAGAGCAACTATTGATTTGCTGAAAGCTATATGAGGTCAAGCAAATGTTATTCGATAACAATCTCTATTAGATGGTATTAAGTATAAACTGTGTGCATATTGGACAGGAAATCCAACATCCAAAACATGAATTGAGTTAAAATGTGTCTGATGGTAAACCCATCTAGTTTAATAATGAAACTCAGTTAAAAAGAACAAATGGAGAAGAATTTATAATGAAGTATCTGAAATGTTGTCTAATGTAACAGTATGTAAAATGAAGAAGATACACAAAATCAGCAAAGCATGGCCCAAAAATTAAGATCTCAATAAATTTTGGAAGCATAACATACATGCCCCAATCTTAAACACACATATTTCCTTCAAAAAGAGTGCAGATGAAGCATTACAAAGTTGTTAATAGTTTACATTTAAATGTATAATTTTTGGATAACATATTTAAGTAAACTGTTTTACATCAAATGTTAAATCAAAACCTTTGAAACATATTCAACTTGAAATAACTTGTTTTATCAGTCTTTCAACATGTGTATGATTAGAGATTTCCAGAGTTTTCATTATTACTTTTCTTGGTAGATAATTGATCCTTAATTGTATAAAAGATATTTAGTATTTTTGTGTATCATGGATGGTAGGACTGACATAGGCACATTGTTTTGCACATAATACTAATGTTCAATGAAGAGTTGCTGTTGACATTGAGAAGTAATACTTCATTCGTTAAAGTTAAGAACTGTACATGCAGTGCATTTTATGCAAAATATATTTCTTTCCATGCTTGAAAGTAAGCACTGATAACCCTAATTGACCCTATTATACCATTATGTGTCTAAAGCCATGATAAATACTGACACATCAGTGGTATTTTATTCAGTCAATAAGGAAACGGTCACACATTGCATTATGAGCATATCAGACCATTAAATACTTGGAAAATAAAATTACAAGTGATGACAAAGCCAGTGATACCAGCACATACCAACATAAAAGATTACCACCAGACCTACTTGATATACACAGTTCCGAGCAGTTGTGTCTGCAAAGAAGCATAGTCGGCATAATCTCATACTTTTTTCTAGTTTGTACTCCAACTGAACCTATAGACACTACTATATAAAATGGATAGTCAAAGCCATAGAAAGTATGCGATTCTTTTGAACATTTTAAAAATCGAGCAATATGCACATACCACAATTGTAAACATTAAGGTTAGAGTTCCCAAATATACTAATCACCATTTTCCTTGTACTAGACATGTGCTCTTTCTTGGTGTAGAGAAATGTACATATTTGACTGCTGGTAGTAAGCATCATAGTGAATCGATGGTTGGGCATAACCTGGCTAAGGTTGAGTGGGAGGCAACCTATTGGTATAATGGGAAAACTTAAAAAAAAAATCGTAGATTGGGATGTGGAAATGCACATCTGACTCGTGGTGGTAGGGATCGTAGTAATTTAATGGGCTGGTATACCATGGATGAAACCAAATTGATCGACAACCGAAAATGGGATCTCGATGCCACAGATTGGGTTGCCGGCATGCACATCTTCCTGCTGGTGGTAGACATTGAGATCAGTTGAGGGGTAGGCATAAACTGGGTACAGCTGAGCTAGTTGGAAAACTTTACTGCGATGATGGTTGTCTTAGATTGAGATACGGGAAACTTCATTTCTTCATAATCTCCCTGACAGATCTTGGAGTGATGGAAACTCTTGTTCTCCTTGACACTCCTTCATAAAAGAAGAGAAGATTCAGATGACAGAAGAAATTTTGAAGAATGAAGTAAAAATATTTTCTAACTCTTCTTTCTGCTGTATGTGCTGATAAAGGTAACAACATGGAGATTTTGCCATATCTACAACACAAAGGGAACTGTTTTTATTTTGAGAGAAAGGAAACATTGCATCATAATGGTTTGTGCATGTACTTGAAATCATGGAAACATTACGCAAAGGACTCAGAGTAGCTACTTCTGATACAACGGGCTGATAATATGTAAAACGATAAACAGAGGAACCCTTTAAACAAATCGGAAAGTGCGCTGGTTTATATAAGAACAACAAAGGAAAAGTATTTGCCAAAACATAATGTTAAGTAATGTTAGAGGTTAGTTGTGTGCCTATATTTATTGGAACCCAAGTGTCATTTAATTGGACCAAATGGATATAGATCAGTTGGGAAACAATGAAATGTCAGTAGAACTCTTAAACGATACCGATTCAACTTAAAGTCAAATTTAAGTTCATCTGCAAAGAGAAGCAATGTATTACAAACCGTTTTCAGTTGAAATCAAGTATAGGACAAGTGGTATTTAGGCTGACACCCAAATTATTTTGTCAGTGGAATTTAAGCAAAGTCCCAAAAATCTAGAGAAAAGTTATCATGATTATATGCAATATTAATGTTTCAAAATTTCACGTTAGGGTAAAAGATGAACCAAGCACAAACGACTTTTTATTTCAAAGATATGCCTGTCAATTATGAAAAGCATTAGGTCTGATTTTGCACATTAGAACAAGTTGTTTAAAAGAATTTCAGTGAAAATTATTGAAATCCTTGATAGCCCGTGTGGATAAAAACAATACATGCATGTGGACAGGTTTGAAGATGATTTATTGGTACGTTCTATCAATTTATTGATTGATCTACCTTTGTGGAACCTGGACATAACTTCTTGAATGCTGCGATCACTTTTATGTTCAGTGCCTATTATCCTAGCGTCCCTGCAATCACTGTTTCAGATTGGAGGATATTATAGTGTGATTGCAAGTGGTACATAATATAAATTGGCATATTATACGCTCATACTTGGCAACATATGTGGAATAAAAGTCTATACACAAGCAGTGGAAAATCAAAACCCATTATCAGAGAGTGCCATATGTCACATAGAAATATTGCATAGATGAGGTGACATTGTACCAAACCGCATGCATACCTCCAGTGATGCGAACTTAAGCCAGTGTCCGCTTACAGTGAAGCATATTTTTCTTGAATGTATTCACATCCACACTGCAAGATAGAAGTTTTTTCATGTTGACTCAGTTAATTAACTTTATGTACCACAACATACAATCTTGGACTCCTGAGGGAATGCATTTTATTGATCAGATTTTGATCTAATATTTTAAGGATTGTATGTCTTTTACTTCATATACTGTTATAGAATTATAGGACTTCTATGTTCTATCTTTTATTTTATAGTAGTTGATGTTTTACATTTATTTAGAAGGATTTATATTCCCAAAGATTTTAATAATTCTTTATATTTCCATTTTCAGGTTTGTACTTTTAATTGGCTGTGAATGGTCGTATAGCAAAAACAAAAATGAACACTGTTGACATCCTTGTAATCTAATTGTAGCCACTGTAGTTGAAAAGGATTTGCAGGCGGAATGCTCACTGTTTCGAATGCAGATGTAAAAAAAATGATTATAAAAATTAAGTATTCTGGTGATTGTTTCCTATAGACAGTGTCATATGCTACAGAATTTAAAAGAGTCTAAAGTACAGGTCACTAACCACCATCGGATGGTTTCTACAATAATGAAATGTATTTGGAAAAAAATCAAAGAAGGAATGATTAACATAAAAAACAATGAAAAAAGCATAGCAATTGAATGCCAGAATACAACTCAAAAGTTTTAATACCTCCGAGCAATATTTACTCATTGTATGTGACCACTCCAACTCTGAATTGCAAAGATTCAATAGAGATATTTAAATACATATATACTGAACTGGATACAGTTGTTAGATATCAGAAGCCAAAAAAGTGTCAAATTTTTCTTGAGTAAGTAAACACTACAAAGACTTAAAGAAAACAAAACCAAAATGAGAAAAAAGCCAATGAATAAAAATGTACAATCATTAAGACTGATGAAAACAAGCAAAATCTAAGAGCTAACCATACTAGTTAAGGGGACAATCAAAATTGTTCTAATAAATTGTTAAGCATCTACAGACTAAATAAAACAAAACACTTCTTACAGAGAATAAATTATATATAGATTACAGAGAATAAATTATATATAGATTACAGAGAATAGATTACATATAGACCAGGAACTACTTATAAAAATAAAACAGTTCTTACAGAGAAGAGATTATATATAGACAAAGAACTACTTAATAAATATAAAACAGATCTTACAGAAAATAGATTATATATAGTCCAAGAACTACTTATAAAATAAAACAGTTCTTACAGAGAATAGATTATATACAGACCAAGAACTACTTATAAAATAAAAAAAGTTCTTACAGAGAATAGATTATATATAGACCAAGAACTACTTAATAAAAATAAAACAGTTCTTACAGAGAATAAATTATATATAGATTAGAGAGAATAGATTATATATAGATAACAGAGAATAAATGATGCATAGATTACAGAGAATAGATTATATATAGATTACAGAGAATAAATTATCTATAGATTACAGAGAAAAAACTATATATAGATTACAGAGAATAAATTATATATAGATTACAGAGAATAAATTATATATAGATTACAGAGAATAGACTATATATAGATTACGGAGAATAAATTATCTATAGATTACAGACAATAAACTATATATAGATTACAGAGAATAAATTATATATAGATTACAGAGAATAAATTATATATAGATTACAGAGAATAGATTATATATAGATTACAGAGAATAGATTGTATATAGACCAAGAACTACTTATAAAAATAAAACAGTTCTTACAGAGAATAGATTATATACAGATTACTGAGAAAAGATTATATATTGATTACAGAGAATAGATTATACATAGATTACATAGAAAAGATTATATATAGACCAAGAACTTCTTATAAAATAAAAGAGTTCTTACAGAGAATCGATTATATATAGATTACAAAGAATAGATTATATATAGATCACAAATAGATTATATATAGACCAAGTACTACTTATAAAAATAAAACTGTTCTTACAGAGAATAGATTTTATATGGATTACCGAGAATAGATTATATATAGATTACAGCGAATAGATTATATATAGGCCAAGAACATCTTATAAAATAAAACAGTTCTTACAGAGAATAAATTATATATAGATTAGAGAGAATAAATTATATAAAGATTACAGAGAATAGGTTATATATAGATTACAGAGAATAAATGATATATAGATAACAGAGAATAGATTATATATAGATTACAGAGAATAAATGATATATAGATTACTGAGAATAGATTATATATAGATTTCAGAGAATAAATTATATATAGACTACAGAGAATAAACTATATATAGATTACAGAGAATAAATTATATATAGATTACAGAGAGTAGATTATACATAGACCAAGAACAACTTAATAAAAATAAAAGAGTTCTTACAGAGAATAGATTATATATAGATTACAGAGAATAGATTATATATAGATTACAGAGAATAGATTATATATAGACCAAGAACTGCTTATAAAAATAAAACAGTTCTTACAGAGAATAAATTATATATAGATTACAGAGAATAAATTATATTTAGATTACAGAGAATAGTTTATAGATAGATTACAGCGAACAGATTATATATCGACCAAGAACTTCTTATAAAATAAAACAGTTCTTACAGAGAATAAATTATATATAGATTACAGAGAATAGATTACATATAGATTACAGAGAATAAATGATATATAGATTACAGAGAATAGATTATATATAGATTACAGAGAATAAATTATATATAGATTACAGAGAATAAACTATATACATTACAGAGATTACATTATATATATATTACAGAGAATAAATTATATATAGATTACAGAGAATAGATTATATATAGATTACAGAGAATAGATTGTGTATAGACCAAGAACTACTTATAAAAATATAACAGTTCTTACAGAGAATAGATTATATATAAACCAAGAATTTCTCATAAAATAAAACAGTTCTTACATAGAATAGATTATTTATAGACCAAGAACTACTTATAAAAATAATACAGTTCTTACAGAGAATAGATTATATACAGATTATAGAGAATAGATTATATATAGACCATGAACTTCTTATAAAACAAAACAGTTCTTACAGAGAATAGATTATATATAGATTACAGAGAAAAGATTATATATAGATTACAGAGAATAGATTATATATAAACTGAGAATAGATTGTATACAGACGAAAAACTACTTATGAAAATAAAACAGTTGTTATAGAGAATAGATGATATATAGACCAAGAATTTCTTAGAAAATAAAACAGTTCTTACATTGAATAGATTATATATAAACCAAGAACTACTTATAAAAATAATACAGTTCTTACAGAGAAAAGATTATATACTGATTACAGAGAATAGATTATATATAGATTACATAGAATAGATTATATATAGACCAAGAATTTCATATAAAATAAAACAGTTCTTACAGAGAATAGATTATATATCAAGCAAGAACGACTTATAAAATAAAACCGTTCTTACAGAGAATAGATTTTATATAGATGACAGAGAATAGATTATACATAGATCAGAGACAATAGATTATATATAGAACAAGAACTACTTATAAAATAAACCATTTCTTACAAGGAATAGATTATATGTAGACAAAGTCTTACTCAAAAAAATAAAACAGTTCTTACAGAGAATAGATTATATATAGTCAAAGAACTACATATAAAAATAAAACAGTTCTTATAGATAATAGAGTATATATAGACCAGGAACTACTGAATAAAAATAAAACAGTTCTTACAGAGAATAGATTCTATATCAACCAAGAACTGCTTGATAAAAATAAAACAGTTGTTACAGAGAATAGATTATATATAGATTACAGCGAATAGATTATATATAGATTACAGAGAATAGATAATACATAGACCAAGAACTACTTATAAAAATAAAACAGTTCTTAAGGAGATTAGATTATATATAGATTAAACAGAATATATTATATATAGACCAATAATTAGTTATAAAAATAAAAAAGTTCTTACAGAGAATAGATTATATATAGATTACAGAGAATATATTATATATAGACCAAGAACTGCTTATCAAAATAAAACAGTTCTTAAGGAGAATAGATTATGTATAGACTACAGAGAATAGATTATATATACACTAAGAATTACTTATAAAAATAAGAGAGTGCTTACAGAGAATAGATTATATATAGACCAAGAAATATTTATAAAATAAAACTATTCTTACAGAGAACAGATTATATTTAGACCAAGAACTACTTAATAAAAATAAAACAGTTCTTACGGCAAATAGATTATATATAGATTACTGTGAATAGATTATATATAGATTACAGAGAATAGATTATACATAGACCAGGAATTACTTAATAAAAATAAAACAGTTCTTACTGAGAATAAATTATATATAGATTACAGAGAATCAATTATATATAGATTACAGAGAATAGATTATATATAGATTACAGAGAATAGATTATATATGGACCAAGAACGTCTTATGAAATAAAACAGTTCTTACAGAGAATAGATTATAGATAGATTACAGAGAATAGATTATACATAGACCAAGAATTACTTATAAAAATTAAACAGTTCTTACAGAGTATTGATTATATACAGCTTACAGAGAAAAGATTATATATAGATTACAGAGAATAGATTATATATAGATTGCAGACAATAGATTGTATATAGACCAAGAACTACTTATAAAAATAAAACAGTTCTTACAGAGAATAGATTATATGTAGACCAAGAACTACTTATAGAAATAAAACAGTTCTTACAAAGAATAGATTATATGTAGACCAAGAACTACTTATAAAAATAAAACAGTTCTTACAGAGAATAGATTATATATCTACAAAGAACTGCTTAATAAAAATAAAACAGTTCTTACGGAGAATAGGTTATATATAGATTACAGAGAATAGGTTATATATAGATTACAGAGAATAGATTATACATAGACCAGGAACTACTTATAAAAGTAAAACATTTCTTAAGGAGAATAGATTATATATAGATTACACGGAATAGATTATATACAGACCAAGAATTAGTTATAAAAATAAAACAGTTCTTACAGAGAATAGATTATATATAGATTACAGAGAATATATTATATATAGGCCAAGAACTACTTATAAAAATGAAACAGTCCCTAAGAAGAATAGATTATATATGGATTACAGAGAATAGATTATATAGAGACCAAGAATAACTAATAAAAATAAGACAGTGCTGACAGAGAATAGATTATATATAGACCAAGAAATACTTATAAAAATGAAACAGTTCTTACAGAGAATAGATTATGTATAGACCAAG
>JAECUM010049584.1:0-29441 GCA_016617855.1 Megalonaias nervosa | reverse complement strand
CTCCTTCTGAGAATGTTTCTATAACTCCAGTTCTTTCTAAGGAAAGCTGCTCTTAGAAAAGGAAGATTTTATTAAGTAGATTTTCTATCTTCTTCAGGTTTTTATTTTCCAACTCCAAATTTTCATTTGCTTTTGTCCCCTTTTCTTTTTCTATATCAGCTTTATGGAGCTTCGTGTTTGCATGATGCATCTGTCTTTTTACGTTTTTGATGCTTGCTTGTAACTGAATTATCTCAACAGAGCTTCCTCAGTTTCATTTTTGTGTGATGTATTTGACATATTTGTAGTATATAATTCTTTACTAATAGCTTGTAGTTCATATTTCAGTTTGAATGCCTCAGATGTTTTACGTCTTCGTGATCTTTAAACATTGTGTACTTCATTTTTCTTTTTTCAATAACAGTTTCCTTCTCTTTAAGTTTCGTTGATACATTCTCAAAATCTCTACCGATTTCATCACAAATTCTACCCTTATCTTAAAAATCCATTTTGAATATATTCATTTGGTTTTTCAGCTTCTTGATGTTTTTTAAGTCTTCCGTTTCGTTGCTTATCTAAACCTTTTGCTCAGGCGCTTCATTTCACAGTTTATTATAGTTTTTCGTTTTACTTAACATGGGCTCTTTCCAACAGGATTGGCATTTTTATGTAAATCAAAATGTTCATCTCCAATCCCTTTGGTGCTGTGTATACGTCTTTCAACACATTTTGATGATAGAAACTGTTCTGATTCTGCCCTTTACCTACGTCTATACGGCCTAGCAGGCTTTTGATGCAACAGTCTGACTTTCAGATGAAATGATTTTTGTTTATGGACATTGTTTAAATGTCTACAGGCCTCAGAAAAAGTGGAGGTTTTTTTCATGGAAGTGCTTACAAAAATCAAGAATAAATGCCACAGAAATATTATCCATTTTCAGTGAGTTTTGGAAATCTAATAATCGTACAGTCGCAAAAAAATTGTTTATCTTTCTGTTATAAAATACAACCAACATGTCCTGCATTGAGTACGACAATTATATTTTAGTATCATACCTTCTAGTTTATAAACAAAAGCCTAAATGCAAATAACATATACCCAGATCTTCTCTTACATAGTGCGTATGATATTCGTTCATCCAGTATTTAGTAATGATGTGGATAGACTCAGAAGCGAAGAAACAGGGTAAATAAAAATACTAATACGTCATATTCTAGAAGTTTAAAAAAAAATTAAATTTAAACTTGCATGTTTGATATTATTAGTTCAAAATACTGTTTACAAATACCTTTCCTCCTGATAAATTATAATCTGTGATTCACTCATAAATACACATAATCATTTAATCTGTGTGTGTTGCGCATAAATGCCTATATTCACGAATAAATTCTATCGTTTTGAAGGGTTGTGTGCTTCGTAGAGAGGATATGTGAGTTGGTGTGTGCAGGCAGTGCGACTGGTACTATAACTCACATACCTGGTTCCTTTTCTCAGGTGGGAATGATTTATGGCTCTCTAGCTTGTAGTCGTCGAAAACTGGCTGTGGTGGCTAGCACGCCTCAGTTACAACGTATCATGTCTCAGCCATCCAATCGTGCCTGTATTCGTTTCCGTGTTTCAGATATTATGAGGCGTGTGAATCCACGCTCACATCGACATATTCCAGAAACTCTACTCGGGCGTGTTAAAGAAAATATCCGTAAGTTCGTTCAAAGAGGGCTTCGAGATCATGTACCCCCAACATGTCCAGACGAAGGTGTTGCTGCTAACCATTCGTACTTGCTAAGGGTTGGTCTCGCCAAGCTGGTCAGGTAGATATCCACAACCACACAGACCGTGTCGCCATGGCGATCGTCATAGTCGCTCATGATATGCTCGAAGTTTTTCTCGTCTTAAACGCTGTCGTCGTCCGAGATGTGTTGGTATTCCTCCCAAAACATATCGGGTGCTCGCCCAGGTTCCATCGTTATCGTTCACCAGGTTTACTCGTCTTAATTTACGGAGCGTTGCTCCTGGCTTGTTTTCCGCACTAGCCGCCATAAGTTTTCTACGACTAGTGGATCGCAGCTTAGACGTCGACGGCGCAAAGCGTACCATTGCATTGTGGGCAACCAAAGCTTCGAGAACGTACACCGCGTTGTTTGAAGGTGGGGTGGGGTGGGCGGGGAGAGGGTTAGGCGGCACAGAGCAACTCAAGATGACTTGCCAGCCACATCAAGCATTGTCAGAATCTTTACTCGGGCCTCGTTTGTGGCGCTGTCAATCAGCCCGTTTTTGCAGCTTCGTCGATGGCCTCGATGGCACGCTCCTTTTGCGCATTCGCCCTGATCTCGTCCTTTACCACATTATACTTGTCGCGCTGGTTGAGGATGAGCCGAAACTCTTAGAAATGGCGCTGTCCTGCAGGTTGTAAGTTGCAGGATCGGCGGTCGATAATCATGTTGAGTTTGACCTTGACCAATGCGTGGATGAATTTTGGCTTTTGTGGTGAGCCACCGGCTGGCGTAAGCCCCGAGAGTGATAGCAGGCCACATCTGATGGATATGATTTTGAGATCAGCTGCGATGGGGGCAATAATGATTTTGAACAATACGTTGAGCCCCGCCACATTGGCAACGAGCTGGTATTTTTGTAGAGGGTGTCCTGCACCTCCGACATTCTTTTCAGGCAGACTGTTTGAAGATCGTAGAAGTGCGGGTATAGAGTCAGCTCTTCGATGAGTAGATTAAGGTTCAACAATAATTGTTCAGCGAGGCCGAGCATCGGGATGATAGCGACGAGGCTGCAGTGAATGTCGGTGCTCTCCTTGAGCGTTACGGCCCCGGCTATTACACGGTCGCTGAAATCGTCGCCAGTGAACTCGCACAAGAATAAATCCGCGGTCTATCAGGAGCCTTTAGCAATTGGAGGTGTTTTTGGCCGATGACTGAGACGCAGCAACGAGCATCTTTTACTAAAACAAATAGCCGGTGAACGTGGAGTCTTTGTCGCACAACTCCGCTCTACAGTTGTAATAATAATTGCCAGGCAGTCCCCGAGAAGGCACCTTTTAGTGCAGCGTAGGTGCAATTATTCACACCTAGCTTATGCTATGCTTGAAGTGCTAATGGCCTTATAGCTCGACTTCTCTCAGGTTCACGGCCTCGTCACACCCAGTCTAACCGGTACTGGCTGACCATTGTTAACGATGGTACTCTTGTACCAACAGCTTATACCCCTTGTCTATCTCTGGCGCCTTTTGTATTTGCTCCGCCCATAGATCATCGTCGGAGGTGCGTTGTCGCTCCGCTTCTACTTGTGGAGGCCAAAAACGGTGAAAGCGACTAAGGCTTCCGCTTTCGTTTTGGACCCGCTGACCCACATTCACACAAATTGAGAGCGTTTCCAAGGAACCGTTGCTGTGGTGCCCATGGAGGTTTACGGAGCAGTCGCCCGTGGCTTGGACAGAGGTAGTGTCTCCACTGTTGCTAAACACGCAACCGCCAATGTTTTGCATTGTGTCAAAGAAGCAAAACGTAGACGCGTCTGGCTCCATTGACCGACCGACTGCCGTTGTGTCGGCTGTAAAGCACATAGTCGTCCCTCCTTGCGGGCCTTAAGGTGCAAAACCTTCGAGGTCGATCTTGTTTGCATACGGGAATAAATTGCCCTGCATAGAGATGGGGTTACGGAAGAATGAAACACAAAGATAAGAGGGCGGCTCCTTGTGGGCGCCAATATATGTCAACATGTTTGCCGAGAGCAGTGCTTTGACATCGCCGATCTCTTTTACAGGCGTTATTATAGGGAGGTTAAACAACCGATGTCTAGGTGGGCATGTTTAAATTGCCTAGGCCAGTATTTTGATGAGCAACGAAAGCGTGGTTTCTTTCGGGTTCTTTGTCTTGGTTTGCTCGACTGCAATATAATAACTGGTACCTCACTTTGGGGAATTAATAGTCGCCATATGAAATTTTTTTTTGCAATTTACCTTAAGCCGCTAGTGACAAATTATTGGAATGAGCAGAAAGATGACATCGCCTCTTGCGTTATCACGGCGCATTATGAAAATGTTGAATTCATTGCCAGCTGAAGAATCCAGGATCGAATAAAAATTGACTGAAAATCGATAAACTCCTGACTCGACCCCGTCACTTGCATCAAGTAAATAAATGCAAGGGCCCTCTTTCTCTTGTTAATCGAGGATTCTCCACAAAGTAGATCAACTAGACCAGAATATATTTTATCAGCGTAAATATAATATCTGTCATAAAGAAGACAGCAAAGTTGGAGGGTCGTGCAACCGTATCGACGTAAGCCTTGGAACAAAGACTTGAGGTCAGAGAAGGATCCGCAAAATTTTTGATCTTGTTAAAGGCTATGTCTAAGTGGCCAGCAATGCTATCGGTGCCCTTGGTAGCCTTTAATGACTCTTGACGGTTTACATCTCATTCTAGTGTCTCGATCATGGAGTCGAAGAATAGTTCCTTGCTGCATCGTGATCCTTTCTCGAGGTTGCCAGGACCGTGATCCATTTTGCCTCAATATTTAGGTCGCGGAACATGATGTCGCCGGCCTTGACGTATAATTTTCTAGTGGTGACATTAAGCCGACGTATTTCTTTGCGGCCACGTCATAGACTTTGACCTACTTCTTTCCGACCTCGTCTTGGCGGTCAACATATCTCTTTGTGGTGGTCTTTCCTGGCCGATCCAATCGACCATGCTGCTAATGCCCAGCGAGAGTGTCTTTAAACTGCACCCTATCGAACAGCTTGCCATCGCCGCGTATCGTGTTGTCAGCGTTATCAACCACGAGAGTTTTTTCATTAACACATTATTTGCACGGATTCGTGCAATTAACATTGACTTTAACTAAGTAACTGAAAAGAGCGAGTGCAAAAGTATAAATCCAGTGGTGTTCAGAATGAATTCCAAACTTGAATGTGTTGATGTACCAATAGCCTGGAATTCAGTTGATGTGCTAATAGTCTTGATAAATCACAAGGATATAATCCAAAATGTCTCTAAATGATCCAAAAACAGTGATTTAATCCGAATGTATTAATGAGCACTTTGTACTTCCAATGAATAACTTAAATAAATCATCACAAATTAAATCTGAACACAACTGTAGTTAAAGATAGGAATAAATAATTCTGATTTAAACAACCTTAATATAAAAAACCTAAAACACAATAGGAGTACAATGATGAGAATTATCTTAATGGAAACTTCCATCAATCTGTAAAAAAAATCGTTTATAGAATGTTTTAAGATGATAATCAAGGCTATATCTAGAACTTAAAACGAACTAAACATGTTAATTCCTACTCTCAATTCTGGACAAAGATCAATCACTTACCACAAATTAAATAATTGCCTGTTTTTGGTATTAATTATTATTTCTACATTCAAACGTGATTTATTTGGCCTTGGCAAGCTTGCAGACTAGTTCGATAACAAAACTTCGATTGTCACTTAGTTTCTGTTTGCAATCAACACTCCTCTATCCCCGATTTTTCCATCTTTTTCATACATGATTATGATTGTGATGAGAGTTAAATTCGGTAATTAAGCAATATGATTACAATATTAATTCATGAGTTGTTCTCTGACACCTTGTAACGTTTTGTCAGAGAATGGACTGAAAATCGGATTGAACAGGTCAAAAGTTCAGTCAGTGACAATTGGCGTGATTTATGTCGAAAACTATATTTAAAAGAGTTAATACTTCGAGACTACCTTTTGTTGTTTGGAGTTCATTCTAGGCATTTTAACGGCACTTCCTCATTCATTACATACATGTAAAGTATAGTAAAGAAACCTTAAGATCGGTTCATTATCATAGGGAAAGGAGAAGAAGAAGAAGAAGAAGAAGAAGAACAACAACAACAACAAAAACAACAACAACAAGACGAAGAAGAAATGAAAACGGCTTATTCACGGAAATGCGAGTTTGAATAATGTACGTAAGGGAGATATTTCTCCTAAAAGGGTAAAATAAAGTAGCAATGTGGCAATATCAATTTTTTCCTATTGCAATGCCCGATTATGAAATAATATAAATAATTTCAATATCTTGTAATGAAATATATAATAAATAAGGATCCTTATCTGTGGTTGTAAGTAGATCAAATTGTGATAGCGTTGACGATAAAATACTCAGAATGTTATCGAAAACACAGTTCAACAGAGCTGATCAAATAAATAAAATTTTCAGAATCTTCACAGTCAGAATAAAGTGCAAAGCACCAACGTAGACTACCCCTTTGTTTCCTAACGGTCGATGGGTGTGCAGATTATCAATCAATCAATCAATCGATCAATCTGCTTTCGATTCTCTAAAAGGATCAATTTTTTCGATCTGGTTTTGTATCAAAGACTCTCATCTTGGGCAATTAAATATTATATTGTTACTATTGCACAAAAAATTGATTGAGGAGGAAAAATAGTAGAGAAAACTCAATTTTTATATTATCTTTTAATTTTCAATCCACGCGATGAAAAGAAAACTTTGTTTGTGGGTGTCTTTATTCATTTTAAACAGCATTTGTAGAAAGGACAAGTCTATAACAAAAAGTACTAAAAGGTGGAATGACTGGGAAATTGTTAACGATAATTAGATCTATTTACAGCTCAGTGCAGTCATGCTTAAAGCACTTAAACTCGCATTCAGACTATTTCAATTATTAACTTGGGCTTCGCCAAGGAGGAAGTCTCTCTCCACTTTTGTTTTTACTTTATATTATTGATCTGGAAATTGCATTTCAATCACATATAAAAGAGAGTATCATTTTAGAAGAAATGTCTTTATATCTCTATTGTTTGCTAATGGCACGGTGATATTTTCAGAGACAGCAGATGGTGTACACGCATTCTTAGATAAGTTACATGCATATATTTGGAAATATTGATAAAACAAAGATTATGATTTTTAGCAAAGAGTTAGAGGACATTTTATTTAAACAAGGAGAAATATTTCTAGACATTGTGGATAATTTTAATTATTTAGAACTTGTTTTTTAACACCAGACACACGTTTTGATGTGTTACAGATAATACTGCTGACAAAGGTCACAAAGCAATGAACGTACTTCTGAATAAAATTAGTAATCTAGAATGTCCAGTGAATATAATGTGTTATTTATTTGATTATTTTGTATATCCCGTTTTGTCTTATTGATGTGAAATTCGGGGTTTTTTGAAAGAAGATAATATAGAACAGGCACATAGAAAATATTACAGGTGGTTATGGACAGCTGGGCTGATTTTCACTCTATCTAAACAGATATGGACGCATCATTAAGTACTGGTTCAAATAGCTCAAAAGAAATTTTTCTTCGAAATATTGTACAAAATGATGTTTACCGGTTGCGAAAGAACGCGCTACAAAAAAAAATCGGTTTCCAATGTGAAAAATATACTATCAGTCTCAGGCTTTGGAGAATCTGGTATTACCCTAAGTCAGTCCAGACATCTTCTGTTTCATCGCTTTTGGATGAAAGACTTAAAGGCATATTTCATTCTCACTGGAGTTCATCAGTTGCTACGAATACTTCATATATCTATAAAGATATAAAGATATTTTCGAACCTGCTTCCTATCAGTCACAGAAATGTTCTAAGTAAATTAAGTTTTTCATAACACCCATTAGGTATCGAGACTGGTAGGCATGTAGGAAACATGAACAGAAATATGGACTTTGCATAAATAATGAGGTCGAAGATTAATGTTATTTTGTCTTAATATGTCCTCTATGCATCTCACTATGATAATCTTATATTGGTCCTTACAATTGGCAGAAATCAAGCATGTATCAAATACTACAATTGCTTAAAATTAAGAAATAACTGTGAAATACTTAGGTAATTATGTTTATAATGCATTCCAAATTAGGTTATCTTTCTAGTTGTCTAGATCTCCACGACCCCCACCCCCACCCCCAGGATTTTTTTGTTCTGTTCTGTTCCATTCTGTATTATTCTAATGCAGTTGAAGTTTGATTTTAATTTCGAGCAGAATAGAGGCTACTGTGGAAATGGGCTTTTTGTCGCTCTAAAAATTACACTGATACGAGTTATTTCCCTTTGTACATTAATCAAGTACCTGATTATTTACCGTTCATGTCCCTGTGGCTAATGAAAGGAACGAGTTTGAACTAAAAGAGATCTTTTGCATTTTTAGAATATGCAACTAATACAATGATTTATTTTCATCAGATCTGAATGATTTAGAAGGTTCTTTTTACATGCATGTTGAATCTGAGAAAACAATATGTATGCTATAAAGAGCATTTAAAGAAAAATGTTGTATATACATTTCTTGCACTGATAAATAAAGAGATTGTAAAAATATCTTACATTGTTCGTTGACACTTTTATCAAAATAATTATCCAATATATGTATTTATTGTTGATTTGAAAAACAACGTTGTTTTTCTAATTTGTTTTAAAGAAAAGAATGAAAAAGAATCACTCACCAAATAAGACTTTTGACAATATTGTTACATTTATGTGTGGTATAGAGTGCCAGCTATAATGCTTTGACGTGTACAAACCCATCATTACGAAAGGTGAAAAGTACTCCATTTTACATGTTGTACGGAAGACTGGTAGATTTCCTTCAAATGTATTCAACAAAATTAGTGCCATATTTTGTGTTGGAACTGTAAACGAAAAAATCTGAAACGCTTTAACATTATTGTATGATAGCGCCGTACATTATTGGATGATAATGTGGTACATTATTGTATGATACTGTGGTACATTATTGTATGATAGTGTGGTATATTATTGTATGACAGTGTGGTACATTATAGTATGATAATGTGGTACATTATTGTATGATAGTGTGGTACATTATTGCATGATAGTGTGGTACATTATTGTATGATGGTGTGGTACATTATTGTATGATAGTGTGGTACATTATTGCATGATAGTGTGGTACATTATTGTATGATTATGTGGTACATAATGTTTTTCCAATTACAGGTAATGAAAATGGATTTCCTTTATTTACCAGAGTTTTATCACGTAGGTTTGAATAACATACAGTTATCCCAATCATTTCTTTGCTTCAGGGCTGAACTGGTGGCTTAATGCCCACACCCGAAACCCAAGGTAATCGTAGACAATTTCAGGTCTTGGTCCTTATCTCAAACTGGGAAATCACCCAGTATCCCTGTTGGCCATTCTGGCATTCGATAGTCTTTTCAAGGTCTCGAAAAATGGAACATATCGAATATTTAAATAATTTTCCAGTTTAAGCCATACTTAATACGTAATCCCCACACCCCACCCTCACAAAAAGAAATATACAGAATAACCGTAACAAGTGCAGTACTATGAATCTCTGGTTCACTAACGAAACTGGTTGGTGGAAAAATTTGGATTTCTCTAAAAGAAATGTGAAATATCTGACTCGGAGTTATGAATTCATTAGTTTTGTAATTTTCAACATTTTGCTGATTCCTTTAAATCATTTAAACATTATATTGGCATAACATATCTCATAAATATAAACACAATCAAAATTATTGAATTGTTGAATGTTAATAACGTTAAAATATTGATTAGATTCAGTAAGTTTATTGAAATTACGTTTAAATCAAATTGATTCCCATATAAACTGATTATCTAAATTACACTAATTTTCATGTAAACTGATTAATTAAATCATTCCGATTCTCCTGCAAACGGATTATTAAATTATTCCGATTCCCATACAAACTAATTATTTAAATTATTCCGATTCCCGTGCAAACTGGTTATTTTAATCACTCTGACTCCACACTAATCTGATTATTGAAATCAATATGATTCTCATGCACGCCGATTATTTCAATAATCTTAATTCCACAGTAAATAAAATTGCACCCCACACCCGAAAATTAAATGGTCAGTACCTTATGGTAGATGAATTTGCTAAGTGTATGTTAATTATTGTATAAGTTGTAATATAAAAACTGTAACTAAAATGAGATTAATAAGCTACTACTATAGCTGATACACTGCAAATTAAATAGCTCGGACATTAGAGAGCTTATTGATAAAAATAGGAAATGTTGACGTTAAGGCCTACAATTTACTAGGAACACTGTTGATATGGTAGATAGGGAAACTATGAGTGGGATGCTAACACCCGGGCAAGATATTTATCTGAGAGGGCAGATAAACATAAAACACGCTGACTCAACAAATGAGAAACTATTTAGTGGACTTATAATAAATTATGTAAATTTCAAACAGAAAAATCTACTTTCCTAAAAATCCTAGGATAATTTGCAGTCCTGCAAAGAAATGTCCTTAACACATTGAAAAAGCTTGAAAATGACTAAAAAAGACATTTAATTTTGTTTTTCTAATACGAAATGTTTCCAACACTTTGGATTTTTACCAAGGATCATTCTCACAATCCCATTTGGCAAACACGTGGCATTTGTGACACGTGTCAAACGTGTGATTAAAGTACCATGAATATATATATATATATATATATATATATATATATATATATATATATATATATATATATATATATATATATATAGAAGATATAGTATATATATATATATATATATATATATATATAGTAAGTATATATATATATATATATATATATATTATGATTATGTGATATATGTGATTATTTAATCACTCTGATTCCACTTGTTAGTTGATTATGTGATTATTTAATCATTCCAATTCCACTTGTTAACTGATTATGTGATTATTTAATCATTCTGATTCTGCTTGTTAACTGATTAAGCGATTATTTAATCACTCCGATTCCACTTGTTAACTGATTATGTAATTATTTAATCATTCTGATTCCACTTGTTAAACTGATTATGTGATTATTTAATCATTCTGATTCTGCTTGTTAACTTATTAATTGATATTTAATCATTCTGATTCTGCTTGTTAACTGATTATGTGATTATTTAATCATTCTGATTCCACTTGTTAAACTGATTATGTGATTATTTAATCATTCTCATTCTGCTTGTTAACTGATTCATTGATATTTAATCATTCTGATTCTGCTTGTTAACTGATTAAGTGATAATTTAATCATTCTGTTTCTGCTTGTTAACCGGTCGTGTGATTATTTAATCATTCCGATTCCACTTGTTAACTGATTATGTGATTATTTAACCATTCTGAATCTGCTTTTTAACTGATTAATTGACATTTAATCATTCTGATTCTGCTTGTTAACTGATTAATTGATATTTAATCATTCTGATTCCACTTGTTAACTGATTATGTGATTATTTAATAATTCTGATTCTGCTTGTTACCTGATTATGTGATTATTTAGTCATTCTGATTCTGCTTGTTAACTGATTTTGTGATCATTTAATCATTCTGATTCTGCTTGTTAACTGATTAATTAATATTGAATAATTTTGATTCTGCTTGTTAACTGATTAATTGATATTCATTCATGCTGATTCTGCTTGTTAACTGATCAACTGATATTTACTCATTCCGATTCCACTTGTGATCTGATTACGTGATTATTTAGTCATTCTGATTCTGATTGTTAACTGATTTTGTTATTATTTAATCATTGTGATTCTGCTTGTTAATTGATTAATTGATATTTAATCATTCCGATTCCACTTGTGATCTGATTACGTGATTATATAATCATTCTGATTCTGCTTGTTAACTGATTATGTGATTATTTAATCATTCTCATTCCACTTGTTAGCTGATTATGTGATTATTTATTCATTCTGATTCTGCTTGTTAACTGATTCATTGATATTTAATCATTCTGATTCCACTTGTTAACTGATTATGTGATTATTTATTCATTCTGATTCTGCTTGTTAACTGATTCATTGATATTTAATCACTCTGATTCCACGTGTTAACTGATTATGTGATTATTTGAGCATTCCGATTCTACTTGTTAACTGATTAATTGATACTTAATCATTCTGATTCTGCTTCTTAACCGATTAATTGATATTAAATCATTCTGATTCTGCTTGTTAACTGATTAATTGATATTTAATCATTCCCATTCCACTTGTGATCTGATTACGCGATTATTTAATCATTCTGATTCTGCTTGTTAACTGATTAATTGATATTTAATTATTCAGATTCCACTTGTGATCTGATTATGTGATTATTTAATCATTCAGATTCCACTTGTTAACTGATTATGTGATTATTTAATCATTCTGATTCTGCTTGTTAACTGATTAATTGATATTTATTCTTTCTGATTCCACTTGTTCAAATGATTATGTGATTATTTAATCATTCTGATTCTGCTTGTTAACTGATCATGTGATTATTTAATCATTCTGATTATGGTTGTTAACTGATTAGATGATTACTTAATCATTCTGATTCCACTTGTTAACTGTTTATATCATTATTTAATGATTCTGATTCTGCTTGTCAACTGATTAATTGACATTTAATCATTCTGATTCCACTTGTTAACTGATTGTGTGATTATTTAATCATTCTGATTCCACTTGTTAACTGATTATGTGATTATTTAATGATTCTGATTCTGCTTGTTAACTGATTAATTGATATTTAATCATTATGATTCTACTTGTTAACTGATTATGTGATTATTTAATCATTCTGATTCTGCTTGTTAACTGATTAATTGTTATTTAATCATTCTGATTCCACTTGTTAACTGATTACGTGATTATTTAATCATTCTGATTCTGCTTGTTAACTGATTAATTTATATTTAATCATTCCGATTCCACTTGTGATCTGATTACGTGATTATTGAATCAGTCAGATTGCACTTGTGAACTAATTTTTAATCATTCTGATTCTCATGTACACTGATTATTTAATCATTGTCATTCCATTTGTGAATGATTATTTTTAATTATTCTGATTCCTATTGTGAACTGATTATTTAAATCTGACCGATTCCCATGTAAAATTATTATTTTAATCAGTCTGATTACCATATAAATTAATAAATCAGTTATTTAAATAATTGTGATTGCCATGTAAATTAATAAATTTATTATTTAAATAATTATGATTCCCATGTTAACTGACGGTTACTGCTATTACTACTTTCATTACTGCTTACTATATGCATCTTAATAATGTCGCGTAAACTAGTATTGCAAATAAGCGTTTTCTTTTCCGTTTTCCTTCTTCCTCTTTCTCTTTCCCATTCACACCACCAAGCACCTTAATATATTATATTTATTTTCACTTAACCTCATTATATTATGATGGGGGTGGGTGGGATGGTAATACAGTTCTGTTCTGTTCGGATAAATACAAGTACATGTAAAACAGCCGCCAGCCCCCTAGGCGGTTCGGGTAGATCAAGCCATTAAGATTTATGTTGTCATTCGGACAAATGGGTTTATAAAGATATTCCCTTCTGGCTGAAGCAACGAACCATATATATTGAGATGTTTAAATAACGAATACCAAGCGTCAGCTATGCGGCATAAACAGTAAGACTACAGTCAGTCTAAAATATTTTTGTTTTAAATGTCGCTCGAAAACAAATGCACACAAGTGTCTTTTTGCATGCCGCATTTCCCCTCTCATATTATTTGGTGGCTTTGTTTCTGATTTCTAAATCCGTAAAATTTATTGAAATGTGTACAAGTTCCAATGTGTATTTTTGGCTTTATAATTTCCTTGTGATAAGGAAAAATATGTTATTTGATCACGAAGAAATTGAATTATTTGCTTACAAATATGGAACTATCAATTTATATATGCGGTACCTTATGAACAACTCTCTCTCTCTCTCTCTCTCTCTCTCTCTCTCTCTCTCTCTCTCTCTCTCTCTCTCTCGTTGACGATATCAAAGTATCCATACGGATTGTTTGATTCCAGTGTCATAGGTCAGTTGTAAATGGCATTCAATACTTGAATCAAAGTACCTGAACATAAAACTCAGTCTTCCGTTTGAGCAGTCTACATTTGGTTATCCCTATATAATTACAACTATTTTTCCATTGGTGGTTAATATAAATGTATGAGGACCGATTCCACGAGCTCCAGTAGTGGTGATTTACGAGGCATTTAGATCTTATACAAAAGTCTGAAAAGAATAAGGACAATATGTGACTTACAAGGCATTTAGATCTTATACAAAAGCCTGAACAGAATAAGGACAATATGTGACTTACAAGGCATTTAGATCTTATACAAAAGTCTGAACAGAATAAGGACAATATGTGGGAAATGGATATTCAAGAGGAATTCCGACTGAGAAAAAAATGTTGATTAACTCATAACAGACCGAACTTGTTCTCTCGATCGATCGACCGATCATACACTTACATTGCTACGCAATCAAATGTCTTCCTGCCGATTGACATCTGGGCTAAACGGCAGACAGAGTGTGTGTGTGTGTGTGTGTGTGTGTGTGTGTGTGTGTGTGTGTGTGTTACTGATGAATGCATGTATTTATCTATTTTCTTGTTGTTATTGTTTTTGTATACCTACCACGGGAGCGTTTTCATTTTTGATCTGATAACTTTTAAACTGAGACTTAGCTTACGCATCTGTAGATACAGAAGTTAAACACCTAACGAAAGTCTTTTGATGTTACAAAGAGGCACGGCCTACATTATTGTATCTTGGAATCATTTACTAACGAAACATTCTATATTTATATCATGACATGGCTGTTGTGTATCAGTGGGCGTCTGTAGCTAATTGGTCATCATTCATTCATGCATTCATTTTGCATGCGTAGGTGCATATTTAACAACCTACTCGCTTACCTGTGAACCTACCTACCTAGATCCATTTACACACCATCCCACCCACGCAGTAACCTAGTTACTTATCTACTCACCCGCCCACCTACCCATCTACTCATCTTCGTTCGTAAATACATACATGTACAGGTGTATGCACTTCTCACCTCCCCAATTCTTTTGCTATAACAGTCAGTCTTTCTTAACTACATTATCGCAGGACAGTCGTGTCGTAACATGTAAAGGTGAAAAAAGGCGGCCATGTCCCCGTATCAAACTTTGCACTCAACATAAGTTGCATAACGTCTGACCGAGCGAGAACTACTAGAACATATAACGTTGATCGCATACGAGCGATAACAACATTGCTTCTGCAGGGTTTATTCTTCCCTCTGCAAAACGAATATCATTATCCTGTAAATAAAACTTTCGTCTAATCAGCAATCTGTCTCTCGTTTCAACTTTGGTGTCAATCTGTCTCTCGTTTCAACTTTAGTGTCAACTATAAACCAGAACAAAATGTTTCAACAAGAACAGAAAAGCACAGGCATCTGCAATAGTCATATAGTTCGAGACGATTATCTGATTATTTCCGAAATAAATTATTAATCAACTGAGTGGACTAAGAATGCTTTTGCACACCGACAGAGATAAGCTTATACTCTGTTTAGGTTTTATTAAAATCCAGTTGTTTAAGCTAACTATCGAAAGTCACGGTCATCGCTATTGCCATGCGTAATTGGTCCTGACATTCTGGACCTTTTCATATAATTATTTCAAATAACTTACTGTACTTTCTGCTTACGTTGGTTAAGTCTTCTTTTCTCAACTGCTAATTCTAACCTCGTATTAACAGCCACATTGTCTTGAGTCATGATCCTGTAAGGTAGACAAATCGCTACCACAAAGCAGGATAGGAACAAGCTCTGCATCACAGAATAAGAGAGACAGACAGACAGTATTTCTTTCAATGGTATTGTTCTATTTCAAAGTTGGAGTTGCTAATATATAATGTAATAAATATATGTTTACAGTAACAATTTACTTAAATACATGAAAACGGAACATTTGCATTAGTATAAATATAGGCTATTGTTACTATAAATATTTAACTAATTTCCATATCACTGCTTTTTCTTGCCATGCTTTTCAAGTCTAGATGAAGTTTAAATGATATATTTTGCAAGAAATTTCGTACATCTCCGCTAGACCGTTCAGCATATTTGCTACAACTTTTGCCCATTAATGTAATGTTCACTTAATGATATTTCGCGTGTAAGGCTAATTATGAAAAAATAGTATATATTTCAAAATATTATCACGCAATAATTATGACTCGCTTTTTAGTAGCATTGTATATTGTACATGGATCCACACATTTAGATTCAAAGATAAGGAAAGAGACAAATGGATAATTATAGATTGATGACTAAGACGTCTCACATCAGACAGGTAAATATCGACTTCTATGGATGGAGATATCACCAAGCAAAAAGATTACGATATATTCGTATACAATTACCTGTCGGGCAAAATTAAAACGGACAAAGACATTAAAAGAGAGAGAGAGAGAGAGAGAGAGAGAGAGAAAGAGACAGAGACAGAGACGGGAGGTATACATTGTACTCAGAGAATTATTTTTCTTTATAAAGTTAGTAGTTCATCGCAATGACAATACCCTTACGGTAATAACAATGAAAATCAAGTTGAACATGTTCAAAAATTCTGAAATGTTGTATACATTTTTAAGTTTTCGCACGATAAAGATGCTAAAAATCGGAGTGTCTATTCCTGGTACCATATTAGTCCCATTTACTTAATTGTAATATTTTAAACAAGTTATATGTGCTTTAAGAATAATATTGCATCCAACATATATAAAGTTCAGTGGATGCCCAGCAGAAAACTAACCAAGAAATGATTGGCATTATCGGTGTTAGTTACTACAGTGGCCTTTATCAACGATATTTAGCTCTTTAAACCATTATAGGATTATTCAAAATATTAATACGATTTGTAATGAATGAATTTCTTTGCACATAAAACAGTACATTGTTGTTTACCTTCCCTAAATCTCTTTCGAAAATCACTTGTGCCTTATCATATTTTACGCATGAATTTAATTAATTAATGAAATTAAGTAAAATTAATTTAATTACACTAAGTCAACAGGTTTTACAGAGACAGCTTATTTCATGCGTTGAAGATTTGTATTTCATATTGATCACCGTTTTCAGTTTAAGATGTAGATTTTCGATGAATACACCCTTTATATAGTAAATAATGTGTGTGTGTGTGTGTGTGTGTGTGTGTGTGTGTGTGTGCACTTTGCAGCATATATTTACATTCAGATGATATGTGAAAAAATATATTAAGAGTCAAAATATTATTTCACATTCTTAAGAAGCAGCGTATAGTAATAATCAAACTTTCATTCATACAAATATGCAGCCTTTGATTTTGGCAATTTTTCTAAAGACAAAAATTTTGCACATGAAGTGTACAATAGCCGAATTTAGCACATAGATTGAAAATCATAATATCTAGCGAGTTTCGTCTTTATTAGAAACCCCACCCCCACCCCAACAAACACCATTGGTCAATAAACACTCGACGTTTGTTATCTATTAATATCGTTAATGGCAGTTCGCTGGGTCATTCGGAATTTATCATATTTCATGAGACCTGTTTGTGTCATGCAGCGCTGTTTATTGCCTATTTGAATGTATTTTTAGCCCATCTCTCTATCCATAATGCATGTCCTTTTTTACTTTTCTCTGCCTGCCGTTCTGTTTCATTATGTGTTTAAAGAATAAATATTAAGTCAGTAAAACATTTGTTAAGAATATAACCAAAATGGTGAATTCATTAGTATATTTTCATGTTTTATACTTATGAATAAGTAAATTTATTAATTGCTTTATTAATTATTTTGCCAGTGCACGCTGATTTTTCATCTTTACATACGTTAAGGTGTGACTGTGCCCTGTGTAAAAGCAATCTAGCATTGAAGCAGAATAAAACAAGACAATTATGATTTTCTGAGAAAGATATGGCTGGCATTCATTCCACTGAATCTAAAGAAAACAAAATCATACTAAAGTACCATATGAAGATGCTAAACAACGTTGTTGTACTTTACATGATAACCAACATTGTTTTACTTTTAACGTACATGCTAACCAACGTTGTTGTACTTTCAAGGTATCTATCATTCTTTCTAAATTAAACCTTTTGTTTATCTATGTCTCTGTTTGTTGTTGTTGTTACGACTCTATGGTCGCAAACTTAAGTTACAGAAAAGAAGCAACACCAACAAGTTTTGTAAAATTCAACGAACAATTTAATTATTAAAGCGATAAATGAAAATGTGAGAGGAACTTGAGAGAAACTTACAGTATAATGAAGTGAATCCAAATTTGTCCTTATAAAAGTCACTGAAAGTCCTAAACGAATGAAAAGTCCCATATAATTTGAATACCGGAAATGTACTGGTTCTTCTAGAACCGTGAGGTTGTCAAGATGGCATTGTCCAGAATTCCTTTGAATAATTTATAACAGTTCCAGAATAATATTACTGTCCAAAAAATGAGCACCTTCTCTCACCACTGAACAGTTCAAATAAAGGTTTTTCCTCTCGAAAAATATCTAAGTACAACACAAAATACGTCTGCAGACTTACATCAGAACACAAAAAGTGTGAATGACTCCAGAAATCGGAATGAAACTGAATGCTTAACTTTCTCTTTATATGCACCGTAAATTGAGACTGTATTTCACAATGGACCCCATATGACAACATACACTATTGACTTACGACATACTAAGTTACGACATACTATATTCACATGACCCCACGCAACCAATGGGAAAGCCACAGAATTGTTCTCGAAACTTCCATATCCCATCAGTCGCTGGGAAACTACGCCATAGGCACCATTTTAAGTCTTATTATTATGATTATTATTACTAATTGTCAACACGTAGGTAAACAACTATTTATAGATCTTACGTGATTTGTGATTTCAACAGAGCCAAATTACGCACACAATTTATAACAAAAGATATTCTATACTGTTTACAACTGTGAATAAAAATTATGAAAATTAAATAAAATCATATACAAGAAGTTACAGAAGATATAGATATACATAACAGTTGTATATAGTGTCTTATCCTGTCAGCCCAACACAACACAATATGTTACATCTAAAAACAAACATTTGATAGAAGAATAATATTGATTATCCAATTGAAGATGTCTCTACATATATGAGTAGAGTCATGGTTTGGTAAATTACACATTGATCAGATCGTTACTACAAATCAATTGGATAAATGTCAGTCTGTTAAACTTATTGAGTATGCATTTCACGAATATGGTTTACAAAAACCGTCTTGGTCCCCGTGGCTAAGATCATGTTACCGCAACAGTGTATAGACAACATATACCTTTTAATCTGTGTTTTTCCTAGGAAAGATCTTGAGTTAGTTTAGGCAAGAAGCGATCTGGGCTATTAATATTGTTGAATAAACGAGATAGTCGGTGAAACGCGGTCTAATAAAGTCAACAACATCCTTACCTATCTTTCAGTTTATGTGTTAACACATTTGAGTTTGCAACAACAAAATAATATCATAAAATATTGTTAATGTATTGATATTTATGTTGATCTGATAACATTTCATTTAGTTTCTGACAAAATGGGTTTATAAAGTTATTACCCTCTGGCAAGAGGAACCCAACCGTATATATTGAGATGATTTGATAATGAATACCAAGGTTAAGTCATCCGGCATAATAAGACTAGAGTCAGTCTAAAATATTTTGTTTAAATGTCATTCGAAACATAATTTATGCAATGATGCATACATCTATATCCTTTTACAGGCCTTATTTTCCCTCTGATATTATTGTGGCAATTTTGCTTCTGATCTCTTAATTCAAACTTATCGATCCATTTTAAATAAATATATATTGTGTAGATATACAGTTGGTTTAATTGCTTTCCACGGACGTCATAAGCCGTGTACCCATCATTCTAGGGATGTAAGTAATTTCCATAAAAGATTAAATAAGCAGATTTTTAAAATTTGCATTTGGGTTTTATGATTTCCTAGAGACGAAACACAATTATTATACATTATTTGATCTCTAAGAAATAGAATTACTGACTTTAAAATATGGAACGGTCATTTCCTCTCTCTCTCTCTCTCTCTCTCTCTGACAAAACCACATATTAAAGAGATACGCAGTGCTTCGTTTATGTCATATGTCAGTTGTAAACGGCATTCAACACTTGAACCAAAGTACTTCAAAATAAAGAGCAGTCATCCGTTCGGGCACTCTACGTTAGGTTTTCCCTATCAAGCCACAAATAGATCATGATATTCAAACACACAGTTAACTATCTGATCGTGCATAACGAAAAATTATAATGGCACTGTAAGTTTCAGCTGAGAGAGAGAGAGAGAGAGAGAGAGAGTATTCGCATACCGTCCCATTTGATTGTATCCCCTACCGATTTAAAAAAAAACAAAAGCATCAAGGATATAAAAATGGACACTACTTAGTCATTTCACTCATTAATTTATAATTTCGAACCTGTTTCTCGCCAAGGGGTCCCAACACTATCGAATTATTGGCACTTCAGCGCAAAACGGAAGATCCCGATGTAAACAAGCTCGCTGTCCGTTTCTAGTTACTGGAATAGTCTATTTCAGGAAAAACTGTGTCGTCTGCGTCCAATATTTGCAATGTCTAACTTTAATATTTCTAAAACAAACTGAACAAATAAATAGGAGGAACTCTTCTATAGATGCGTTCAAAGAGATGAAAATTCTAAATTTACGGAATTATTGAGATTTTCAAAGATTTTGAACAACATCACCTCTGTTGCTTGAAAACATATATTGGCCCAAGCAAATACGGCGACGGTGCTGCTAAAGAAACTATTTTTTATTCGAAACGCCAGCAAGCTGACAGTGTTAGTACTTACCAGAGTTTTTATAGGCATTCTAGGAAGGAATTAGAATCTGTGTAGGCATTTTAGGAAGGAATTAGAGTCGTTGTAGACATGATAACATCCGTTCCATGAATATCGTTGTATAAACAATATAATCGGAGATATAATAATTAAAAAAAAAAGATTGTTACCTGTTTTCAGTTTATGTGTTTTATTAGGTGAGTAATAAAAACAAAATTTAACAATGTTAACGTATTTTTATTTGTTTTATATGATAACATTTATTTATTTATATTCTGACAGAAAAATGTGAATCAAATGTATCACTCTCTTGCAATGAAGTAAGGAACACCAATCGCACTGTTTGCGACTAAATAAGAATACAGTCAGTCTAAAATATTTTATATAACTGTCAATCGAAACATAATTTACACACACACACACACACACACACACACACACACACACACACACACACACGTGTCTCTTTACATTCCGTATTTGCCCTCTCATATTCTTATGTTCATTTTGTTTCTGATTTTGAAAGGCATGTCCTTGAGAAAGTTTCAATAAATTGATGTCAAGCAAATCCGTAAAATGAGTGCAAAATGTAAAATTTCTCTAAGAAATTGAATTATTGACTTAAATGTAAGGACCAATCATTTTCTGGGATAAAATACTCTCTCTCTCTCTCTCTCTTGACTATATTCACGAATCATTACGGATGCAGTAAAGCCTATGTAGACCTAAGTCAATTGTAAACGGCTTTGAGTACTTGAAAAACGTACTTCAACATAAAACCTAGCCATGCGTTCACGTACTCGACGTTTGGTTACCTCTTTATAATTACAACTAATGTTGCTCTCGTGGTCTTATTTTCGTTTAAGTCACTCGAGTGTGAGGAGCAATCCTTTCAGTTCATGACCTGGTGACTTGAAAGTTTAGACCTCATAAAAAGAATTCCGAACAGAAGAGAGACAATGTGCTGTAAAGAGGACATTCGGGAGGAATTCCGCCTGAAAAATGTTGGATTAACCCATAAGAGTCCTAATCTGTTTTCGAAGTTGGAGGTATCTGTCTGTCTGTCTGTTTCTCTCTCTCTCTCTCTCTCTCTCTCTCTCTCTCTCTCTCTCTCTCTCTCTCTCTCTCTCTCTCTCTCTCTCTACAACGGTAATAATACAGCACGGTATCAATTACTTCTTATACATACATCAATAAATTCCGTCACATCAGTGCATATTCCTAATCCCGTTATACTAAACAATATCACATAATAATCCAGACGCATTTCTTTACCTTACAACTCATACAAAGCACGCAAATATTCAAATATCAATGCTCTGATATATGCATACGTCCATAGTAACTAATCTTACATACTCCAACCATATTTCCAAATTCTAGCATGTGTAAATTCTAACATAACGCATTAATAAATGCACTGGTTTACTATGAAGTAACCTAATAGCGAATTACAAAATCAATTCTGACCACAAGCTAACAATCTACATAATTCCGCCTCGCATCTAATAATTCTCTACGTAAGGCTCAAGCCCATTTCTCAAATACGCATGTAAATGAAACACTACAAAGGTAAGTCTACATACTAAACGATCCTAGTAATTAAGTGTACATACTACAAATAATTACAATTATGATGCCGTAATATTCTGCAAAAATCGAGCAAATAACTTGCTGACCTTTTCGAAGCTTTGTCTTTCCTTTGAATCTACCTCTAAGTTCTGCCGCCAGATTACGAGTGGCTTCTTCCTCAGAGAAAACCCTATTGCTCTGCAATACTTTCAGCAGAATACAAATTTCCCCTTACGCTTTCGGAAGGTATCATTCGGGTCTGAATAGTAATCACGCCATCTGTCTCAATTTTTATTAGATATCGCTGTGGAGCGATCCAATCAAACTTAGCGGACAATGTCCCTCTTGCTGTCTGTCAACGTGGGGACGGATAAGTACACGTCCCGTTCACCCCGTGGACTTTCCTTTTGATTCTTGAACTAACCTTTAACATATAGGTGTGATAACGGCAAGCCTTTTGTTAAGTGACGCGGTCGGTCGCCTTTGCCGACTCAAGTTTCCGGTCTCTGGCTGGTCATGGTAACCTTGCGTAAGTGTTCAGCACTAACCCCGCGGCAATCTTTAGAGATCAAACACAAGGCCGCGGTAATATTCCCAAGACAGGTAGATTATAGCTTATACATGACTTTAGCTGGGTGCTAAGTGTTACGTATATGTAATTAAATTGCTTGTGTGTTAGTTTTAAAATTCGTTTTTATTTTAATTTTGTTTCATTACATTTTTTTGTAATGATTACTTTCACGGGATTCGATATTTTATCAAGTAAATTCTGTTTATCTAGAACGTAAAACCTGTTACAGAAACATTATTTTTAGCTCACTCTGGTACACAGTTTTTTAAACATCGAGTGATGACGATTGGCTATTTCCAAGGTTATTTCGGCCCACGTATTAACTGAGTTGTAAACAGCCTTTTTTAAAATCTATTTTCAGTGTGAGAATTTGGTCTTTAGATAGGGATATTCTTGCATACGTGATAAATGGCATTTTATTTTATTGAGATGTTCAAATTAGTAAATCACGTAGCCTATCACGTGGAATACCATGTGATCTAAAATCGAGGCTTAAAACAGCTATTTTCTACTAGATCGGGTTAGAGTTGCTCTTAACACCTTGAGGGAATAAGGTGTTTTTTTAATTGTTGTAGCCAGTTTGATTTTCATTTGTTTTTTGGAATTTAATAATTTATTCCCTAGAAAACAAAACAAGAGTACTTTTTTTATAAAAAGTTCTGGGAGAAAGAAATTCAGTGGAAATTTATTCTGGAGTTATACGGAAACATAAACTGTGATTCAATCGAAGATCTGTTACCACCAGTACAAGGGTCTCATCTGACGTCATCGCCTCCATATTGGAATTTCATCGAGATTCGAACTTGGATTTTATCAGAACTGTTTAGTGATAGGACTTGTATTTTTCAATCTTAGGATTAAATTTTGGATTATATTCACAAACCGTAAGTCCTATTTCCAATTTTTACATTGTTTTGTAGGAAAATAAATAATTTTGTTAAAATATACAAAGCTTGTTGGCTTCACTCTTTTCTCTTGTTATTTTTTTACGAGCCTACACGTAACAAGAGAAAATTGGGACCTTGTCCTTGAGATATTTGAATTTTGGCTAAAATATTTCAGAAACTTGTTTTTTGAAATTTAAATTCCCTTAGTGTTTAAATCCCAAGTACTATTTTACATTTTGTTTGAACTCTTTAGTGAAAAAAAAAAACAGGCTTTCATTCACAATCTCATTAAAAGTGGAGATTTTTCTTTCTAGTCCAACTCAGGAGCAGTTGGATAGTCTGAAAAAAGATGAGTTGCTTGAACTTGCCAGAAGGTACGTTCTTTCTGAAGTAAAATCTTCCTTAACGAAACAAGAAATTAAAAATATTTTGATTCAATATTTGGTAGAGAAGAATGTTTTTGATAAAAGTGTTTTGGCTTCGGTCAATAAGTCGGTATCAGACTCTGACATAAAAGTAATGGAATTAAAAATGAAATTCAAGATGGAATTGGAGTTAAGGAAGCTCGAGCTGCAGAAAGAGGAAGGGAGAAAGAAAAACAATTGCAATGTGAAGAGAAGGAGAGAGACAGACAGACAGGAAAGAGAGAAAGATAAACAATTACAATTTGAGAAAGAGGAGAGAGAGACAGGAGAGGGAGAAAGATAAACAAATGCAAATGGAGTTACACAAAGAACAAATACAATTGGAGTTTCATAAAGAACAAATGCACGTACAGATGCAAAAGGAGAAGGATGAAAAGGAATTTCAAATTAAAATGAAAGAATTTGAGCTGGCAAGTGAAAAGCACGATCCCACTTCACATACAAATTCAAGTTATGACATTACAAGAAATATCAGGTTAGTGCCCCCTTTTAAAGAAAAAGAAGTAGATTAATATTTTCCTCGTTTTGAAAAAGTTGCGGAAAATTTGAAATGGCCAGGGGAGCAATGGACTCAAATACTACAATGTGTACTAATTGGTAAAGCTAGTGATATTTACTATTCAATGTCGGTACAGCAAAGTTCTGACTATGATTTGGTTAAGGAGTGCACTTTAAAGGGTTATGAGTTAGTCTCTGAAGCTTATCGGCAAAAATTCAGAACCTGGACAAACTCATGTCGAATTTGCAAGAGAAAAAGAGCCGTTATTTGAGAGATGGTGCTTAGCCAAGTAGGTTGAACATGATTATGAAAGTCTCAAACAACTTGTATTACTTGAAGAGTTCAACAACTGTATCCATTATGACATTAAACTCATCTTGAAGAGTATAAGATCGAAACGTTGGAAAACGCTGCTCCTGCTGCTGATGAGTATTCCTTAACTCATAAATTTCCTGTTGTAGGCAAATCATTCACTCAGCAGTCTACTGGTAGAAAGGTATTTCAGCCTAATATGACTCCTCCTAAAACTCAGTCTTGCACAACTTCTAAAAATCAAGCTTCTGATAAACTTGATTCAAAATCCTTGTCTATTCCTACGAGTACCTATTGCAAGGAAAAAGGACACGTCATTTCTGATTGCTTTAAATTGAAATATAGGCATCAGAATCAAGACAGACCTATCCCAAATGCTCTTATTTCTAAGAGGTCAAGGTCACGGTCATGTATTGAAAGCAATACATTTGTTGGGTCTAATAAACCCCAGTCTGATTTTATTATCGAGAATTATCAACCATTCATGTCGAAGGGTTCTATATCACTCTTGGGTGATTCGGCCAATCCTGTCCCTATTAAAATTTTAAGGGATACAGGAACTTCTCAGAGTCTTTTATTATCAGGTACTTTGCCTTTTTCTGAGAAGTCCTGTTCTAATGAGAGTGTTCACATTCAGGGAGTATAGTGCGGCTTTCTTAATGTTCCTCTCCATTGTGTAAATTTGTCATCAGACTTAGTTTCAAGACCTGTGACAGTCGGTATAGTGTATAATTTACCTGTTGAGGGCATTCATTTGTTGCTATGCAACGACCTAGCTGGAGACAAGGTTGTGGTTAATCCACTTGTAACTGACAAGCCTTCTTTGGAACAGAAAGTTGATCCAGTTGAAAAAGAATACCCTGATTTATACCCAGCTTGTGCAGTTATCAGAGCTATGTTAAAGAAATCTCTTGAGAATGATTTTGATAAGGAAAGTATTCCTTTAGCTGACACATGTATTGGTCAGGTTTGTGATGAGGTAACTTTCACTTCTAATTTGGATCAATCAAAAGGTATTGATCACAGTGATCCTCTTTTATATACTCATTCTCTTTTATCTAATAAGGGTGATAAACGACAATCACTTGTCGTCGAACAGGAAAAAGATCCTGAGATCTCCTATTTGTTTCAGAGGGTCATTAGTGAAACTGAAATCACTGAAGTACCTGTCTGTTATTTCACTAAAAATGGAATTCTTATGAGAAAATGGAGACCTCCCGAGGTACCAGCTAGTGACGAATGCCCAGTGAACTATCAAATTGTAGTTCCAAAATCTTACAGACAGGAAATACTTAGTTTGGCCCATGAAACTCCTCTGACTGGTCATTTAGGGAGAAATAAAACTTATCACAAGATTTTGACTCACTTTTATTGGCCAAAAATCAAAAGTGATGTTTGTAAATTTTGTAGATCTTGTCATACTTGTCAAATGGTAGGAAAACCCAATCAGAAGATACCTAAGACTCATCTGCAACCTATTCCTACATCTGACGAACCATTTAGCAGAATTATGGCAGATTGTGTTGGTCCCTTACCTAAGACCAAGTCAGGCAACCAATATTTGTTGACCATTATGTATGCGTCAACAAGTTTCCCAGAGACAATTCCTTTGAGGAATATTATAGTACAAGCTTTGATAAGTTTTTTTTTATTCAATTTCGCCTTCCCAAATCTGTCCAATCAGGTCAAAAATCAAATTTTATGTCTGGACTTTTCCAGCTTGTTATGCTTGAATTTGACACTCAGCAATTCAAGTCAAAAGTGAAACTATGGTTTCACAAAACTTTGCTTGAGAGAACATTTGAGTTTTGTAATGAAATTCATTCTCTCTTGCTCATTCTTCAAAATTTTCTTCAAATTAGATTTCACGGCCCTACAAAGTAAATGAGTTAAATTATAATAATAGTACTCTGATCTAAATAAATTAAAGGAGTACTAGTATATTGAATGAGATAGCCAAGTAAATTATGCAATTAATTTAGTTGTACCTGTCCCATAAACTGACGATTTATGTGAAGAAATTCAATTGGACACTGTTGATCTTGGAGCAACAAATCTTCGGAATTCGAAAATTATGAAAAATCTGGAACAGAAACTTTTACATTTGCAGCAAAAAGAAAGGAATGAACTTAAACAGTTATTATTCGAATATGAGCACTTGTTTCCAGATATTCCTACAAGGACAAACAAAATTTTTCATGACGTTGAAATTGTAGATTCAAAACCTGTGAAACAACACCCATACAGGATGAACCCTCTCAAACAGGAATACTTGAAAAAGGAAATTCAGTATTTGCTGGAGAACGATTTTATAGAGCCCAGTAAAAGTGATTGGAGTTCACCATGTATACTTGTTCCGAAACCAGATAAAACTTTCCGTACGTGCACTGATTATAGGAAGATGAACAGTGTGACAAAAACAGATTCATTTCCATTACCAAGAATCGATGATTGTATTAATAAAATTTTGGAAATGCCAAGTACGTCACCAAATTTGATCTTCTGAAAGGATTTTGGCAAATTCCACTTACGGAAAGAGCAAAGGAAATTTTGGCATTTATGACTCCAGATGGACTCTATCAATATAAAGTAATGCCGTTCGGGATGAAGGGTTCCCCAAGTACTTTTCAACGCTTGATGAATATGATTACCTCTGGTCTAGACAATTGTGATGCTTACATCGATGATGTCATCATCTACAACGACACCTGGAAAGAATATCTAGCCACGCTTCGGAAAGTCTTTGAAAGACTCACTGATGCAAATTTGACAATCAATTTATCTAAAAGTGCGTTTTGCCGTGCTTGTGTAACTTTTCTAGGACATATTGTGGGACATGGCCAAGTTAAACCTATCGATGCTAAGGTCAAAGCTATCTCTGATTTCCCTGTGCCTCTCAGTAAAAAGCAACTGATGCGATTTTTGGGTATGGCCGGATACTATCGAAAGTTTTGTTCCAATTTTTCTAATATTGCTGAACCTCTGACAAACTTGTAAAGTAAGAAAAACAAGTTTCTTTGGACTGAAAAATGTCAGGATGCTTTTGATAGATTAAAAGCCATACTCAGAAGTGCGCCGGTTCTCACAGCTCCAAATGTCAATCAATCTTTGAAATTATCTGTTGATGCAAGTGATGTTGGGGTTGGAGCAGTATTGATTCAAGAAGATAGAAATGGTGTTGATCACCCAGTGTGCTATTTCTCTAAGAAATTAAATAAGCACCAAAGAAATTACTCAACAATCGAGATGGAATGTTTGTCTTTAATATTGGCATTACGGCATTTTGAAGTTTACATTAGCTCAGCTCCTTCTCCGGTTGTTCTGTTTAGTGATCACAACCCCCTTACTTTCATCGACAAGATGAAAAATAAAAATCAAAGATTATTAAGGTGGAGTTTGTTTTTGCAAGAATATAATCTCAACATCAGACACATCAAAGGAAAAGACAGTTTGATTGCAGATGCACTTTCCCGTGTATAGAAATATTATTTCAGATACACTTTATATAATTCATAAGAATTTTCTTATGTAATTTTGTTTACCTCATGTATAATTTACATATGGTAAAATAGAAAGCTTTATTATATAAATCTTTCTTTTTCTTTATGGGGGAAATGTTACGTATATGTAATTAAATTACTTGTGTGTTAGTTTTAAAATTCTTTTTTATTTTAATTTTGTTTCATTACATTTTATTGTAATGATTATTTTCACAGGATTCTATATTTTATCAAGCAAATTCTGTTTATTTAGAACATAAAACCTATTAGAGAAGCATTATTTTTAGCCCACTCTGCTACACAGCTTTGTAAACATCGAGTGATGACGAATGGCTATTTTCAAGATCTGCTACACAGTTTTTTAAACATCGAGTGATGACGATTGGCTATTTCCAAGGTTATTTCGGCCCACGTATTAGCTGAGTTGTAAACAGCCTTTTTTTAAAATTTAGTTTCAGTGTGAGAATTTGGTCTTTAGATAGGGATATTCTTGCATACGTGATAAATGGCATTTTATTTTATTGCGATGTTCAAATTAGTAAATCGGGGCCCCGAGTGGTCGAGTGGTCTAAAGCGCTCTTCGTTACGGATCACTGCCATCTCACCTCTGTCTGCGTGGGTTCGAGTCTAGGATTCGGCGAATGTGGATATGTGAGAAAGCTTGCCAGTAGCTTCTAGTGGGTCGGTGGTTCTTTCCGGGGATTTCCCGGTTTCTTCCTCCACCATTAATACTGGCCGCCATGTATAGCCTATCGTGTGCTGAAAAATGGCGTTAAGCCCCACAACAACAACAACAACAACAAATTAGTAAATCACGTAGCCTATCACGTGGAATACCATGTGATCTAAAATCGAGGCTTAAAACAGCTATTTTCTACTAGATCGGGTTAGAGTCGCTCTTAACACCTTGAGGGAATAAGGTGTTTTTTAACTGTTGTAGCCAGTTTGATTTGCATTTGTTTTTTGGAATTTAATAATTTATTCCCTAGA
>JAECUM010049582.1:0-11535 GCA_016617855.1 Megalonaias nervosa | reverse complement strand
ATTATATGGATATAATTGACTTTTCTGCGACACGAAAACAAGAGCTAGTAAAGCACCATCCAGCGTTACCAAATTCTATCAGAATGATTATAATAGGCCCGTCCGGAAGTGGGAAGACGCAATTACTGCTTAATCTAATAATGCGATGGCTGAAGTGGGATAAATTGTATTTAGTTGCGCCATCTGTAGATGATCAGCGATGTTACGAAGTACTTAAAGATTTTAATGAAAACGCAAAATCGTTACATAAAGACAATATCATAGACTTTATTACTGATATTGATGAAGCACCATCCGTAGATGATCTCAGGGCCACTGGCCCTCATGGATTCATTAATAATTTAGTAGTGTATGATGATGTTATGCTGGACAAACAATCAAATCCAGCTAGAATATTTTCTCGAGGTAGACATAAAAATACAGACGTGATTTATGTTACACAGAGATATACACAAATTCCAAAAGTAATCAGGGATAATTGTAATGTTTTAGTTGTGTTCAACGGAGTTGATAATCATACGCTGCAAAATATTTATTATACTTGGTGTTCAGGCGACATGGACATGAACAAATTTAAAAATTTCTTTTCAAAAGCACAAGCTGCTCCCTTTGGTTTTGTAACGATAAATTTACATGATCCTAGGTCAAGATATCGTAACGGACTTGATACAATTTTTGGATAAAAACCATAGCAGCAGAGAGGGTGGACGACAAAAATTAAGTGACCAGCACGTGAAAAAAATCAGAAAAAATCTGGTCAATTAAAGAAGTTTTCATTATTAAGACAAAAACTTCTTTTTTTTCAGGGAACCCTTAATTTTCAAAAATAAGGTCTCTACAAAGTTGTAGGGTTCACCCTCTCTGCTGCTAACTAAATGACTGACTTATTATGTAACTTTCAAACTAATCTGATATATTCAATAAAATAACCGACATGGTCGACCATCTGAGTCCTGTACTAGCAAATTATCTCAGTAATAAAAGTCTAACTAGTGACATAAACAAGCCCCTTTGCAAAACTTATATCGCTTAAATCGCTGCGTTTAAGCTTCCGTTTGTAAGTTACACGCAGATCCAATGATCCATTGTTTTCAAATATTGAAGAGTCAATATTTTGTCAGCAGGGGATATAGGTTGTGAACATTCTGTCATACGCGTACGAATAGTAGTGTCTCGTGTATCTGCAACATTTTCATGACTGACGTGTACGTTTGCTGATGTGCACCGTGCGTATGTGACATTTTGTTACACTTGCAAAAATGCTTATCTCCCCATCTTGCCAAATGATTCCTATTCTTTTCTATGTAGCTAATCATATTTTTATACAATTAACAAGGACCGCAACACGACCAGCGCCCCTCGTATCGTTATTATATTATTCTATGTCCGCATTAAAATGCTTTATCTCATTTGATATTGAATATGTTTTCATGAAATAGACAGCATTGTAAGAAGAAAAAATTACTTTTATAAATATCAAACTTTTCCCTGTGTATAATTTTGTACTATCAGTTCTGTGTATACCTAAAAGAACCATTTTGCTTCGTCATCCTTTGAAGCCTGGTTCCTTATTTGGTGTTGCATTTCTTAAAAGCGTATAAAATTGACTGCGACGCTGTCAAGTTGTTGGAACAGCAGAGAACAGCCACTGAGATGGGGTCTAAGAGTTAGAACTGCGTAGTAAAATTGCTACCGATTATTAGTAGTCTTTGTAACATTTGTCTTCTTGACATCAAACAGGGTCAAGATGAGGTTTCCTGGCTAGGCTTAATTATGTTTGTAAAAGTTTTAAAATGTCTTTTAGTGCTGACGCTTTTACTCTGTTTCAAAGTGGCAAGTAACTAATGGCCACATAATGTGTTGACATAGTTCCCAGGCATTGATTTTAGACGATTATAAGGGTAGTCTTCCATAGATCTCTGTATGCTGTCTATTGGATTTGCAGAAAGAAATGCAAACAAATGTAATGTGTTGACAGAATGGGTTGCACGTAACACTATGACAGGTGGGTACAAATTATTTTTAGGATCAAATACATACGTGATATGTATCAAGTCATATGACGGGCTTCGTACGTACGTGATATGTATCAAGCCATATGACGGGCTTCGTACGTACGTGATATGTATCAAGCCATATGACGGGCTTCGTAATGCCAGATGAAAAAAGAAAACAGACTTATGCTCCTTATATTAATTTATTCATATAGATCTTTACACATAGATCTTTACACATAGATCTTTACATATTGTGGTGCACCTTTACAGAAAAGCCTTTACTGTAGTCATTTTCCTTTATCGTTATTACGAAGGTAAAGGGCGAAGAGAGAGAGAGGGCAGTTGGGAATTGTTTTTTTTTTCTCCCGCTAATCTTACTTTGTTTTTCCCAAATAGTGCAAGAAATGTGGATATTTGGGGTAAGCGTGCCTGATTAGTGAGAGTATGGATGCCTGTGGAAAGTGTACTTAAATAGCACATGAACCCTAAGCGGTCGCTGTCAGCTCTTCCTCCAGGACAGTGCAGATCTGATTTTAATCAGATTGCTTGAACAGTGCATTGTCAGTGGCGTAATAATGGTAAATCGCGCCTGGGGCGAAGATGATGACCCAAACGAGTTTTGGCGCCCCAAGACCTCTGGCGCCAGTGGTTTTGGTGCCCCAAGACCTCTGGCACCCGGGGCAACCGCCCCGTCCGCCCCTCCCCCCGTTAGTACGCTCACCAGTTATTATGTACTTTTTGAGAGAGTGACGTATGTAATGTGAAGTTGTTTGCATTTGAAACATGCACAGTGGAGAGAATGTTAGTAAATCTCTATGCTACTTGGATGTAATGTGGCTGACATTTCTTTGGATATTGTACTTGTGGAAATTGTACATGATCTAAGCACACAGCTAACTAAAATGGCTGTTCCCTTCTGCTCAAAAACTCAGCCTAAATTAGTCTACAGTACACTATCTTTAGCAGCTATTAAAATAGGGAAAATTAATTTTGCCAGACTAGACAACACCATTTTCTGAAAGTACAATAAATGAAGTACCAAGTATAAAAAAAATGTAAAACAACCCCACAAATTAGTTATCGGATTTTTTTTTTTTTTTACAATTTACCTTTGAAATCCAGGACGTAAAAATGACCAAGTAGAGCTAGCAGTTTTTTTGAAAGCTGCACATCTGGAGTAAGGCCCAGCTGTATACTCTATAACCCATATTACACCCATCAATCATGCACCAAAATAAAGGGAATTAAAGGTTCTTGGAACAATACCTAACATATACAAGGTCTTTTTTAAATAGCCAGTATAACAAGTGAGGAAACCCGGGGAAGTTCTTTTTTCTTATAAAAAATACGAAACTGTAGAGCACCACCAGTATGAATGTTTGTGGCAAGCATGCCTGAATAGTGCTTGAAGTATAGATGTTTGTGGTAATTGCAACAATTAAGCTTTTGACATGGAAAGTTACTTGAATGAATGGGCTATTGTAGGACAAATAATAAAGGATGTGACACCAACGTCCTCGGAACCATTATTAAGAAACAAAGGCTCAGACAATTGTTGTTGTTGTAGGGCTTAACGCCATTTTTCAGCACACGATAGGCTATACATGGCGGCCAGTATTAATGGTGGAGGAAGAAACCGGGAAATCCCCGGAAAGAACCACCGACCCACGAGAAGCTACTGGCAAGCTTTCTCACATATCCACATTCGCCGAATCCTAGACTCGAGCCCACGCAGTCAGAGGTGAGATGGCAGTGATCCGTAACGGAGAGCGCTTTAGACCACTCGGCCACTCGGGGCCCCTCAAACAATTGTGAAGTATATGATTATTATATTCCATGAGAAAGTCATGGAATGGAGAATTTCAAAACTTTAAATGCATACAAATTCTAAAGCAGTGTTTAAATTAAGCAAATTTATAGAATATTTAAATCGTCCTGTTCACATATAAATGCAAAATAGATTTATATTTTATTATTTAATTTGTATTTTTATGTATATCCAAAATGTTTATATATATAGTGTAATGTTTAATTCTCAATTTGTTACTTATATCCAACATATATTGATCAGAATATACTTCCTTCTACCATTCTCTTAACTACATTTCTCTATCTGCTATACTTCCACCATTCCCTTAAATATATAAGTTTCTCTATCTGCTATACTTCCACCATTCTCTTAAATATATTTCTCTATCTGCTATACCTCTACCATTACTTTTTATGAATTTCTGGATCTGCTATACTGCCACCATTCCTTTATATAAGTTTCTCTATCTGCTATACTTCCACCATTCTCTTAACTATATTTCTCTATCTGCTATACCTCTACCATTCCCTTTTATGAATTTCTGGATCTGCTATGCTACCATCATTCCCTTTTATAAATTTCTCTATCTACTTTACAACCTCCATTTCCTTTTATAAATTTCTCCATCTTCTATACTTCTACCATTCTCTTATCTACATTTCTCTATCTGCTATAATACGACATTCTCTTATCTATATTTCTCTATCTGATATATTTCCACCATTCTCTTATCTATATTTCTCTATCTGATATACTTCCACCATTCTCTTATCTATATTTCTCTATCTGATATACTTCCACCATTCTCTTATCTATATTTCTCTATCTGATATACTTCCACCATTCTCTTATCTATATTTCTCTATCTGATATACTTCCACCATTCTCTTATCTATATTTCTCTATCTGATATACTTCCACCATTCCCTTATATAAATTTCTCTGTCTTCTATACTACTACCATTAATAATTTGCATTTGTCGTGAATCTCTTTGGTAGATCTGAGTTGGCAGTAACGTTTTAATTTTTTTCAATGCTGAATCTAAGATGATTGCAAAGGTTTTATTATTAGATAGTTTTACTTGTTTTTGTTGTGTAAATATTTTATCGCTATGATATTAAATAATATGTGATTGGTCTGACTTATCTAGGTCTTGTACCAAAATATTCAGGGATTATACAAAGATAACATTCATTTTATAAAATTTCGATTACGTCAAAAAAGACAAGTTAAAAAAAGTCGCATATATGACGAAATTGAACATTCGAAGGACAAGAGAATAAATACTTAGGGATGTGGTTAATTAAATAAGCAATTCATGATTGGGGCCGAGAGAGAGAGAGAGAGAGAGAGAGATTGCATTTGTACATACACTGTTCTCAGTTTCCTTTATTTTACATATTTAGTACTTAACTATAATTGTGAGTATTCAAAACGTCTAGTTTCGTTGATATATTTCTGAACATAGTTCGACGTCATCTTTCAATAATAATCTAGGGTTACGCAATGGGCGTGTTGAAAGAGGGTGAAGATGGAGCACAAGAGTTGGGATCAAGAGTTACACAAGAATTGAAAGATGTAGCGGCAAGAGCTAGAATCTTACCTAACACAAGGAGTGTGTTGAAAGATAGGGCGAAAGAGCTGGGATCTTTATGTATTAGATAATGTGCAATAAAGAATTTTTTTTCTTCAACATCTTCAACCATATGCACACATAGGGAGTGTTAACTAAATTTACTCCGGAAAGATAGTATTCAAGGAGACTGCATACGTGTCTAAGTTTCATATGTAGGATATGAAAGTGACGTTTGCCAATATCATCCTATGGTGCTGGCCCATTAGTTGAATTAGATACATACTTTTTAAAAATAGAAGGATTATGATATTTTCGGATGTCACCATCATCATCATCATCAGAGAGAGAGAGAGAGAGAGAGAGAGAGAGAGAGAGAGAGAGATTTAAGACCACTCTTAGATCGGGAGAAAGGAAGCAAATTCGTATTATCAAAAGGAACTTCAGAAAGGAAAAGTCAGTTTGGCTGTTTGTAATTAATACAATGTCTGTTTTCGAAGAATTAAAAGGAGCTAGCTAATCGTTTGCTCATGTATTAAGTTTCTAAAGTTCATTGTTTATAATCCTTTGCACTTACAATGAGGCTGTAGAAGAGTTTGCACTAGAAGTATCATCAGCAAACAAGCGAGCCTAAGTTGGCTGCTATATCGTTGATATATATATATATATATATATATATATATATATATCGTAGCAGTTAGGTGACTACTGAATTTCAGTCTCTGGTAGTTGTTTGTTAACTAGTATTAAAGTTATGATACACTTAATTTCCTATTTTAGAAGAGTATAAAGTAACTCTTTAATACCTACTCCATCAAATGTTTTACTGAGATCAAGGAACGTTAAACACGTGATTTCATTCCGGCTAAGAAAAACTTTATTTTGTTATGAATTCAGTTAATTTGTGAGTTGTTTCAGTTCCTTATCTTTCGACGTGTCACAGAAGAAATTAGGAGTTCAGCAGGTCACACATTTCCTGATCACTCCCCGCAAAGTTACAGCATCGGTCCGTAAATCTAAGTTACGTGTTCATTGCCTTTGTAGAATGGACTTGTCTCATCGGCTTCCAGTCAAGTGGGGGATTTGTCACATAAACTAAATTTATATTAAGTTTTAAAGAAATGTTTAACTTAGTTTCTTTCTTCAAATTTGTAACACTATTTGTCTCGTTCTTATGGTTTTTTTTAAAATAATGTTTTGAGCTTTTGGTTGGAGTCCTTACTCCTTAGTCTTTCTCTTTTTTTCATCTTTACTCTAAAGTAAACCACAAAGCTACAGTCGATTACTGTACAAGTTTGGAAATTAATTTAAGGTAATGCTACTGCTTATTTGTGCAACCATTTACCAACAGTATAGGCTGTTAAGGTTTCTATTATATTTCAATTTTCACAAAGTATTTTATCTTTTATTTTGTGTGTGTGTGTGTGTGTGTGTGTGTGTTGCATTTTTAACGTAGCTTTAACAATTTATCAGTCATATCGCTACGATGTCTGCAGAGTGGCAGTTTAGAGTGATGTATAGCACTGGGGCATCATGCCGCAGACGTGTAAATTCATGTCTCACTCAGTCACATTATCCTGACACCAGGCCGACCAGTCCTAACATTAACCTCTTAATGCTGAGCGCCAAGCGAGGCAGCTGTTAGTACCATTTTTATAAGTCTTTGGTATGGCTCGGCCGGGGTTCTAACCCGCGACCTCCCGCATCCAAGGCGGACGCGCTAACCACTAAGCCACCGGAGCTATCTTGTAAGAGAAAATATTTACTTTCATGTGGAAGGGTTTATCTTCCTGATTAATTACTAACCGTTATATTTATATAAAATTATGAAAACCTTGTTTTGTTTAAAAAAAATATTAACGATTTTGAAAGTGTTTTATCTACCTGACAGAATAAGAGACATATGGCCGCTCAGCCATACACCTGTCCAAAAGCAAACAAGAGGCTACCACCAGAGGACGATCCAGAAATATCGTTCGTGGACGAATATGGGATGTGCCAAACAAACATTTGAACCATTTAACTGCAAAGAAAGCTTACTATAGGAAACGTTACGGTTCTTCCCCGCATACTTTTGGGGATTTGGGGGAGGTGGGGATGAAGCGGTGAGGTCATCTGTCTACCTCCCACGACTATCAAAGATAGTCACGTTGTACTTGATATTTTCAGTGCTTTTTGGTCCTGAAAAAATATACGAAGCAAAGGTTTAATGAAAAATGTGTTTGCTCTTCAAATTTCTGTCCTGTGTGAAAGGGGACAAGTTCTTCTTCTTCCTCCTTCCCCACCCACGGTTCTCTTTCTCTCTCTTGCTCACTTTCTCATTTTCTACCGACAGTTACCTAATTGATATGTCTAAATCATCTTTTGCGATGAAATGATCGCTTGTAACATATCTGGAGAAAACAACAACTCGGAATCCCTCCTCATGGTACCCTGGATCGTTGGTTAGGGTACCTGATGCAGAAAGCGGAGCCTTAGTCACGGGAGGTAATACATTCTACGAATTCATTAAATTTAACGCCAAATTTGGGAATTCAGCTAAAGTAGCTTTTGCTTTCAAATGCACATAATGTTCTGTAAAAGACAAAATATATTAAAAGTAACCTTTAATCAACTACTTATATCCATGACTACAACATTTTATAATATGGATCATCTAATTTAATTTACTAAGGTTGTTGATATTTGTGTATATATATATATCAATCAAATATATATCAAAGAAACAAAACGTTTAAGAAAACTAAAGAGAATTGTTACAAATATTCTAGTCTTCCAGAGAAACTAATGCCGTTATGTTATTGAACGGAGAGTGATATTTTTTAATTTTCTTATTAATCGATTAAGTCAACATTGGTCAGGCCCGGCCCTAGGATGTGCGGGGCCCAAGGCAGCAAGCGATGAGCACGGGGCCCCAAGCACAAAAATTGCATTGCGGAGAAGCGCGGGGCCCAAGGCGGTTGCCTCGTTCGCCTTGCCCCATGGCCGGGCCTGACTTCGGTCAACTTTTATATGACTATGAATAGTACGGAATCATGCTGTAGCTATCTCGCAGTTTTTTTCTCAGAGAAATGGCCTAATCTAAGTGAAAACGTGTAGGTAGACCCCATTTGGTTTTTGACAAATAAAATATAAAATATGTTTCAAACAAACAAAGAAAAAACTCCACGTTTACTACCCGTTCCTTCACTCTATGTTCAAATGTACAATGGAATAGCAGTGGTTTTAACGTTCAAAATTATTTGCAGGTAAGAAGACTTCTCGTTAGTAGAGAAATAATTCTTCATGCAATAGGTGATATTTATATATTATGAAATTGTTTTAATATTGCAAAACACTAATTCAGAGACAGTTTTATTTTGATAAACTATAATACAGATGTTTAATAATTAACAAAAGAGCAACAAAAGAAAATTAACATAACCATGCATCAAGTGACAAGTCCAAAATAGACAAAATTTAATTAGGACGCTTTTCAAAATATCAGTGTCTGTTTCAAACTGCAACTTTCTCATTGTGTCTCTCCAAAAGTAATATTTCAATCTAAAATCAGAACATTTTCCCTTTTATGGCAAAAATAGTGTTGTCAGGCTAATCACATTATGGGTTCTCTCAAGTGTAAATCAAAAACATCCTATCCTTATCAAACAAACAATCAATAAATCATTCACTCTTTCTCATGTAACCTTACCTTGATCAGCGCTAGCGGAAGAGTTAAGGCGGATCTTAAATCCTGTATAAACGAAGCCAATAAACAGGAGAATTCCGTACAAAATGTACAACATATGGCAAAACAAAATCATCGGTTTAAAGGATCGGAAAAAAGTGAACAGCACGTCCGATGATACAACCAAAAGAAAGTGGAAAGCAGTTACAAGGAGTATCGAGCGTAAATTCTGAAATTTTGGCGGTCCAATCGTCATTCTGGTTGTATCCAAGAGAACAAGAAGCAAGATGCTAAAAGATGCCGTCAGTCCAGGAAGAGGTGTGGACCAAAAACATGTGAATAGAAGAGGTGGAAGTATGTTCCTGGTAGTATAGGGATCAACAAACATCACAAATGCTCGAAAGCTCGTGAAGAAAAGCATCATTAGATGTAGTGACATTGATAATACGTTCCTTTTCGAATGTCTTTTAGATCCTTTGCAAACCAAGACGAGACTGATCAATGTATACAAAGCTAGTACTAAAAACAGCGCAGCAAATGCATACACATGGAAAGGCCAGGCAGCACCCCATTCTTCATAAGCTTTGGTCCATTCAGGCTCGGGTTCAGACCACCACGACTGTCCAGGATCCGGCAGGGATCCGGAATGTTGCTCAGTTTGTGGGTCTGGAATTATTTCTGGCTGGTAGTGTCCACTTTCTTCAGCACCGCCCTCTATTTCTGACATGGTTATTGAAATCTCTGGCTCTGTAACTGATACAGAGTATGCTTCTGTTGATTTGGACTCCATTTTATGCTTAGCGGCTTAGTCAAGTTCTGCATATTACCCCGCAGCTGACACAGGTTCTGCGTGATATCTCCACCGATTGCTAATGTTTTTATATTACTCCGTATCTGACACAGGTTCTAGATATTACCCGCGACCGGCACAGGTTTAACTATTCTCTCCACAGTCAACATAGTTTGTGCATATACTCCGCAGCTGACTCAAGTTCTGCAGATACTCAGCTGGTGACATTTGTTCAGTTAATAACTTCTGAGCTATTGCATGACACGTTGTAGTTGAAATGTCCAGTTGTTTTCGGTTTTACATGATGCTTGCAGATGGTTCGGTTTGTACTACTGTGCGGTGTGGTGGACGTGTTCAGTTTTATAATTTTAATGAACGGTGAACAGAACTTTGATGCTGCAATTTATGTATTCATTTAGAAAAAGAGGTCGCTGTTACTGCTTTAAACAAATTTCTCGGCTTTCTGGAACCCTCAATAACTCTCACATGTAAAACCACATACTTCAATATACGTATGTAAAGCACACACACACACTACAGAATTATTTCAATATTTATTAATGTTGCATTGTCTTCTCGCTAAAATTTCTACGAAATTATCAAAAGTTAAAAGTTCAATGTATAGAACCCCCACCCCCACCTCCCACCCCCACTCTCTCTCTGCTTGGGATATAAAATAGAGTGGATTTGTCAATATGCATGTCGTCAGAGGCGAATACTGGAGGCAAATTGTTTGAGCTGAGATATGTTTCTTGGTGATGTTCATCCTAGAATTGAAACAAATACAACATTCTCCTGATCAAATTTTCGTTGAATGTGTTACGTGTATTTAATATGCATTGTTAGTTAGTTAGTTTTTTTAATTTCATTATATGCTGTTGATAATGTAACTGTGTATGTTAGACTTGACCTTATCCAAAACCAAGTTCATTTTCTACCTTATCTGAATAATTGATTTTGGGTTCGTAAACAATATGTTTATCTCAATCTGAGTCTAGAACTTTGGAAGTTTCCAATACTATATTTTGTATTATAATTTTAGAAATAGACTTCTAATTATAAGCAAGATTTTATCTTGTAAACATTTGGAACCTCCAGAAGAAAGTTTTCCATTAGGTAATAGTTTTATGTTTAAAAATGATAATTCTGATGTGAGGTCAGGTCGAGGACTATATAATCTTCTTCTCCTACAAATTAATTCTTCGTGCTGGAAGATCTTAGCAGAACCTGTTGTATTATTGTTGTGTCCAGTAATTCGTTTGGACTGGAACTTATTTATTCAAATTATTTAATTCAAGTGATTCTTCTCTCAATATACAAAGTGCTCATAAATAATATTCTTGAAATAGAGACTTCAATTTATAGTGAAATTTCAAATAAGAATATATTCTTGGATTATATTATTGTGATCCAGCAAAAGAATGCTGGCACATTGTCACTACACCTGCCACCACGGGCACGTCGACACTTCCAGCGTTGGATTTAATTTGGGTTTTTACTGAAGTTTATTCAGAACTTTAATCATTAGGACTAGTGTATGTAATTCTTCGATTATTTGGGATTTAATTCGCAATACCATAACCTCCTTTTTTCCATATTCACTTTGTATTCCAAGGAAATAAATTATTTGTTGAATTTAAAAAAACACTTGTTGCTTCCCACTCTTTTCTTTTATTTATTTTATGACCATAGAGTTG
>JAECUM010049581.1:0-14794 GCA_016617855.1 Megalonaias nervosa | reverse complement strand
ATATATATATATATATATATATATATATATATATATATATATATTACGTAGAAACCTAACATTTCACTATTGAGAATTAATTTTACTTTCAATAGATTCTTCTGACATCACAAGCATTAATATTATATTAATGAGCCGACACGTTCATTTCTGCACTGTCGATCCATCTAATATATTACAACTCTTTTATTAAATACTGTCTAACTTGCATATTTCGTTGGTTCTTTCCAATGCCAACTTCTCCAGGTAAACGTTCGTTGTTATAAACAAACAAACCGATCACGGCAAGCAACTTTGCAGCATATGGCAACAAGTTATGAAGTACTGCTAGTAAATTCCGTGAGAATGCTAATGTCATCATTTGCCAAAGGCATACCTCGTTAATTAAATTCGCTCAAGAAAATGAAGATTATAAAAACGAAAAATATAAACAGACTATGCCAACAAATTTTGATATTTGCATAAAAGTACTATCGCTTATTTAGTATAAGTCACTAATTCAGGTGTTTTAGTTTTTGCTATTCTGGTTATACGATTAGTGTAAATAGGAATACACTACATTTTAAATGAAGGTACGAAGAATGAGCAGTAAAAACGGTGATTTCTTCTAATTAAAACAACACTTTTCCGTCTGTCTATCTACCTATCTCTCTATCTTTCTTTCTGTCTGTCTATCTATCTATCTATCTATCTATCTATCTATCTATCTATCTATCTATCTATCTATGTCTTGTGTCTGCGTTGCACCACATAATCTGTTCCTTCTTCATTATTATCGCTGCTGCTACCAAAACCGAATCAGAGCTCGGCATCTAAAGAAACACTGTTTTAACCACCACTATTACTATTAATGATGTTTCTACTAAGTATATTAATTGACGCCTATTGCTGACTAATACTAATAAAACGTACGTGTATATACCAGAGCCACTGCGTCTACCTTGTGTTATGGGGTCCTGGCCATCCTCCTCCAAAGTTGCAAGAAACCTATTTCATAGTATACTTAAAGGAAATATACTGAAAATCTATTGAAACAAAATGCATCCTTAATGCATAATATTTAACGCGCCAAAATGAGCTGAAATGTATTGAACTTAACCCAACTTTCTCTCTCTCTCTCTCTCTCTCTCTCTCTCTCTCTCTCTCTCTCTCTCTCTCTCTCTCTCTCTCTCTCTCCCGTCCAAATGATTAGAGCGAGATAGCTGTCATTTGTTTTCCTGTTTATTGTTATTGACAGACTTTACTTTATTATGCATATAACTAATTACATTGTTGCTGGTGTTTCATGCCTGTTTACTTTTCAACATTAAGACTACAACTTTTCTTTACGTTGTGATCCGCTCATACTAGAAAAGTGGTCTGGTAGAATTCAAACTAAAGAAACATGTTTAAGACCGACTTAGTTTAGAAATAAGTACATTTTATTGCTGCAGCAGAAATCATTTTATCCTTTATGAAATGACTGAAGTGAAAATGCTCTAGCTGGACTCATGACCTGATAATCCGGTTAGGAACCCAACTCTGAAGATACTATACGGCATTAATTTACCTGCAAATCTCATAGCAGACGACACTGTATTACACATGCATGCTTCTGACTGGTCTAGTATTTGTTAACGACTTTACTTCAGTCGTTCTGGTTCACTGTAACATTGAATGATTTTCGACGCTCAATCTCACCGCCCATGTCCATCTTCGGTGTTATCCTCTAAACTATTTTGCCATATTGATGGCTATGTGAATACTTCATTTTTTTATCCTTCTGTTCTTGTACTATATTAATATACGAAATGTGAAACACAAGAGTTATCCAATAGTGACAGTAATTTTTTTTCGCCAATGCAACAGTAGATTATAGCCATCAGATTGGACTCCACCGAAGTAGCAAACAGCATATATTTGACCGGACTTAAAGGTTTTTCTCTTTATATTTCCCTCTCACACATTTCCTGTCTAGGTCTGCGCATACATCGTTTACTTCTATCTCTATGCGCGAATGACATTTTTCACTGATAAATCTCGAATATGCGTATAATTATAATACGAAATTAAAGTACTGATTTATTTTTCTGTTCGTTGTCTTTCCACCGTCATAATGAGTATCAGCTTGAGACCAGTCCCTCCACTTTCTCCAGCATAACGTATAATACACTTGTTTTATACATGTATGACATACTTAATCTTGTACGCTGGCAGCCTTTGAATACCTCGGATTTCTTCAATAGTTTCTGATCCTTTTACGTTTGGATATAAACATTGTTTATCAACAGATAAAGTCGCTAATGTTGTTATATTGTTGATATATTTCTAATACAATTACTACTATTATATTATGATCATGTTGAAAGACTAGTCTTTATTTAATGTTACGACGATTTACGTTCACTGTATGCTTAGCACATTGGAAGACTTAAATATTGGAGAACATTTAGCTTTTTTGTGTGGTGCAGGAAACCGGAGAACACAGAACAGCCCTTTTCTCGAGATTGTGAATTCTGTATAGGTTATAATTAGATGTGTGTCCTCAAATCGTTCATTACTATATAAGTGGCTGTGTATATCCCGAAAAATGATGTTCAGGTGACTGGGCAGGTAAAAATTTTGACAGTAATTTCAAGAGAGTTATTCTTTTGATTACCAATGCACATATATGATCGATATGTGTATTCTAGATGAAATGTTGATTAATATAGATACTAAGACGTTTTTGAATTTTAACACTAAACACGTCTAATCCATTTTAAGTTAGAATTCTTTAGTCTTTCCAATTATAGATTATTTGTTTTATTTCTTTGCATTTTTATTTTGTCAAAAATAAGAAAATACTTGCAATATAATGTTTTCATGTGAACAAATATAGAATGCATTCGCCCAGCGCCTTGAATTTTTTCCTGAATATTTTGTTTCTATTTTTGTAATTAAACTTCGACACAGCATATGCTTACGTCCAAGACGAATCCAGCCGAACCGCTGGTGACGGTTTGTTCGATGGATTACTAAATGTATGCGTGGGTAGAATTATAATTGCACTGAGTTGGGTGATTGGATATATGGACATATGGGTTTGGTGGGTAGTTCATAATTGAATCAGGAGAATTACATTTTGTATAAAAATAGTCATCGTACCGAATCTTAAGTGACCAAAGCCATGGTGCTTCATCTAACTCATTCGAAAACATGTTATATGGTGTGTCTAATTATGTTTTTGTTTTCTCAGTAGAGGTGGTAAAAGTGGAAAGTAAGCCGACATAAATTATGACGCCATATATAACTTTGGTTATACAGTATTATGAAATAAACAAATATATAGAGGCAAATCGTGAAAGGAACAGGACATGTTTTCTAAGATGGCTACGTCTAATTCGATTCAAGATTTTTGGTCGTAATTATATTACGGGGACAGTTCTGCAACAATCAGATAATGCACCAAAAATGTATATCAGTAGCTAATTGTCTCTACTGGTTTTCTTACACCTTCAACGATTATTTCAATTGGCTGTCACATGAAGACACTGTCCCAAAACTCGATTTAAAATCGCTAATATATTAGTCAAGATTGCGCTTAAGAATTAAGATTAGGCTTTACTATAAATGTTTGCAAATAAATCATCACAACCTAATTTACGTCTCTATAACTCGTGAATTAGATAACGGATTGAGACGCTAAATGCATATGGCTTAAAAAAGAGGTAAAGAAAATTATTGTTTACTGGCTTGTGACAATGTCCGACTGATATGTTTGCTCTTAGATTTAGAACTTATACAGCTATACTGTATTACCAGGGATATCGTGGTTTTACTAGCTAATTTCTTGTTTACGTTTCCCTTTTATTTTAGAACTCTATGGAGGAAACACAAATAGGAGAAAGGTAAGACAATTATGTTTTTAACTAAATACATTGAAGCATCTTGACCTTAGTCACCGCGTTTTAGTATAAAGAATATGTTTATACTGTCTAGGCTACATAAGAAAACTAACCACCAATCTATATATCAATCTAACCACTGACGCACCTGCCAAGACCATGGTTCTATCAAATTTCGTATTAAACAAAATCTTAAATAAAATGAAAAGCGATGCCCTAACATGGCTCCCTCTGATCTGATTATCTTTAGTAGATAATTACAACAGATGTACATACAAATGATATGTGCGATCCAAGTACTCCTTACTAATAACAATGTGCTCCGTTTATTTGAAAAGAACGATGCATTAAAATGGAATGAAAAGAACCGGACGAACTGCTTTTTTCTAAATAGGACAAACCGTTTTAATCAAGGACTTTAACAAACGACAACCATGTAATAAAGCCTACTTTGAAAGCGCTTGACAAAAGCAACCTACAAGTTCTTCACACAGGAACACAGTTACAACGACCCAAATGTCACTGATGTATTTTCAGGCGAATGTCTCAACCTTTATATTAGATAAAATAACCAAGGTTCGAAACTCATAATAAATTGAAATAAAAATAGAATGAAGAAAAAATAAAATGACTGAAAGAAAGATCTGAATGCTTTGAATGCAGTCAATTTCTCTACAAATTGTTTAATATATAACCGACTGGATGAACGAGAATACACACACACATACACACGCACACAAACACACATACACATCAAGGTCTAGAAACTAAATCAACGTAAGGTAAATAACAAAAGAAATATTTTGAGAATGCAAGAAAGCAATAAAATTTCGTGAATATAATGCTTTTTCATCAACGATATAACAATGCTACGTTTGACATAAACGTGACCAGGATAACACAGTGGTAGCAAACTTGCTTCGTTTCTCTGTGGTCTCTGGTGCTTTCCATGACCCCAGCTTGCATGATGGTAGTGCTCTGCTCTCCATTGTGTGAGGTCTCTCCTCCACCGTCGATAGTGTTATGCTTATGTTGTATTTGTTGTTTGGCATTTTAAGGTAATTTTATCAATTTATTTGGGCAATATAAAACCGATGAAATGGAAGCTACGTGCCGTCCCCAAAAGCACAAAAGTAGCAGACGTTGTCTGGCCTGGGTGGGTATCAAACCCCAAGAGAGCGGCGAAAATCAACCCTCCACGTATTGCTTTGGGCCAATATACAATACACCTTGCTCCGGTAAACCCACCCCTTGGTTTTATTATGGATATAGACTATACTTGGCTACACATACACATCTGCCAATTGCAAAATAAATCAATACCTATACATGAAGTAAAGAATACCTGTACATGTAAGTGTCACTATTTGTGTCAGGTGTGAAATAACCAGCCAATTAAATGGAATCAATTACTGTAGGCCTCGACAATATCAACAACAGTGTTAATGTCTGTCTTGCTATAGTTCTTACCAGTCAGCAATATTTCCTATTGTGATGTACACTGAGATACATTTTAGCAATGAAAACAGTTTGAAGCTTTTACTTGTTATAGTGTCCACGACTACGGCACACCCACCCTCCTCAATCAAGTCTCTAGAGTTGTTTTATTCTTCGATTAGTGATAGCAATGTCCTTTTATAAAACTTGTTTGTTTGATGAGCAAACGAATAAAGGGTGTAACATTACAGCAGTTAAGCTATGTCCCTTTCTTATCATAATAGTCATATGGAAAGCATATTGGCGGATATGTGGCAAATCATTTTCGAACTATTACATCCCTCAGTCAGCGGGTTATAAGACAGAACATTAAAACTATGCTAACTAAAGAGAGAAGCATGCATTTGCAATGGACACTAGCCCAGTTCTACTGAAAATGAATATTCAAAACAAGATTTGATTACCAATCATCTGTCTCTATTACACCCAGTTTAATCTTCAAGTAGTCTACTGTGTAAGAGCCAGACAATGTGTACTATGTTTATTTTCTATCCACGCGCTTCTGCTGTCTTTGTAAGGATAATGTTTTCTTAGTGTAAATAATGTCTCTAGACGTAATTAGTCTGATTGAAAAAGCAGCATTTATATACGACAGGAAAGGTAGGCTCTCGCTAGGGATATACGGGAGGCGGCCATCGAGTCACCACTTTCAAACCTCTACTTAGATAACATCAGCAAAGCTTAATTATTGATGACGTTATTTCAGTCTTTATTAGCGATAAAAATATATTATTGTGGAGTTGGAGTTTAGCAGTGACAAATACAAATGCTGCTACTAATACTTTTGATTCAAGAAATATTGCTGTAGAGAAAACCTTACAAAGGATGGCGATTGCATCTGTAAACTTACGTTTTATTTTTTAGGGATGCTTGTTGGTAAAGCTTCAGCCTCCACCCAAGAGTAATAATTGTCTCCAGACATTTATATGATCGTTCGGAAACGTCGACTGTTAGTGAATACCTCATATCTTGTACCAAGCTTAATGCGGCCGGCTGAAGTTGGACAGAGCTTTCGACCAACAAGATAAACAAATTCGTTCAATCCTGTTGGTCTCTCTGCGTTTTCGGTGACAGCTCGTCAACATCTACGAAATCGAGAAAGTCGTAAGCTCTTTAAGTGCGCGCTGTTGCGTTTACTAAGTGTGTGTGTGTGCGAGTGTGCTATTAACGCCCCTAGCAGCCCCATTGTGTATAAAAAAAGAGGACACACGTTTGTTTGTATCCGCGAACAAGGACGTTCAGGAGGACACAGGGCATAATATGGAAGTGGTTCGCTTGAAATAAGCCTCGTTTGCTCTTGATCATAGAATGGAGAATAAGAATAAAAGGTTATGGAACCAGTTTTTGGGAGATTAGATCGTTCCAGTCGTTTCCACAGTTTGCTTAGACGAAGCACAGCCTGAGAGTTATCAATTTGTTTTACTGAGATGTAGCCCGTATTTCGTTTGTCAGGTTAAGCTCTTCGTCTGAGATGGCGTTGATACAGAGCCTTAGATATTTTCTGGAGTAATTTTTTTGAGTTATGTATTGGCGAGGAACCGGATTTTGTCGTGCATTTGACGTGTAGGGAGATCACTGGCTGATGAAAATTTCGACCAACCAAACCAGCTTTTACTCCAAAGCCGTAATATTAAAGGCAACTGTGATGTGTGCAGTAATGCTTACTGGCAATATGCAGTCCCTGCCATTTTTGTGCCCATATACACGCCCGTTTATGTTGTTTCGACGCCTTTAAATGTGTTTTCCACACGCCTGTACTTTTGTATTTGACTCGCCGTTGTTCATCCTCAGCCCTTAGGATAGTTTTAGCTTCGCAGATCCTAATCAGGCGAACCTCATGTTGATGTTACAATTTTGGGTGTAAGAACATTATAACTACTCTATGGGCAGCAAAATGGAATCTAAATTTAACCAAACTGTGTGGGCTGTCCGGGAACCTTTATTCGTGGTGTACATGTAAGGCGGTGAAGACACTAAAGGAAATGCAAGTTTCCTTACTATTTTTTGTTCCGGTAGTGGCAAGGTCCCTAACGCGCCTGCCATTATATCTGCCAAGAGTCGCACCCAATGTGCCACCTGCGTGTGTGTGTGTGTGTGTGTGTGTGTGTGTGTGTGTGTGTGTGTGTGTGTGTGTGTGTGTGTGGGTGGGTGTTTCTGGTTGATCACTTCAATGCGAAAAAGCGAAGATCACGCGGTTCTTAAACTGGTTAGTAATGTGATAGAGAGGACTCCATACCCCGATAGAAAGGTTACCGCTAAGGCCATTTTGCCATGAACCAGTATGGAACTCTATTAGCTATCAATTCCGAGAATCACAGGGGATAGTGATAGCTCTCTTGATGTAGTTTTGCCTCACCTCAAATTCAGCCTCTTATGTGGATAGTTTTAGGGGCCGTTCTAGGCAATGTATATATGTTTTGCTTCCTCCTTCCACCCTAGTATGACGTGGTTAGTATTAACCACCCCGTGTATGTGTAGGTACCCTTCCACCAGTGAGTCGTATTCGTTGACAGTGTCTGATCTTTCCCAGTATGTCTTCTTGTTTGAATAGAGGATCATTTTGCCCCAATGACTACATGTTTCCCTTATCGTCTCAAGCTGTTCGACTCCGCTGGCTCTTGAGCATGTGTTTGTTATGTTTATTTTAATTTATGTGGATTCTAATTAATTTCCTTTTTTTTTTGGCAAATAGCAGTGGAAAAAAAGATTATCAGAGGGGCTAAAATTTCTACTGGCTGCGTTTAGACGTTGAAGTATTCAATCCATATGGTTTTCTCAGTGGTGAGCATACAATCAAAGCTGCCCGACATATTCTTGTGACAAACGTCCTGGAATATACCCTGTGTTGCTGGCATGTTTAACATGGAGGTTGTTAACGTATAATCCACCTTATGGAGTATTTATTTTGAAAGTTCTGCGTCACATTACAGTGCCAGAATCCGTACACTTTACTCCAATTAGTTCCCGCTGACAGATGCGATTCACTCAGGCATTAAGTATAAAACATCCTCTTTTGAGTAAGGAACTGCGTCCCGGTTCGAGAAGGACACCATCTTGTCCAATTTTGCACACTTGATGAGGTCCACCATTGTGGTGAACTGGGGGAAGCCACCATCTGCTTTGATGTACGCTGGGGGTGGAGGGTGTCGTCTTGTAGCTGTCAACCACTGCTTAGATCTTTTCCTCCGAACGGTGCGTAATAATGAACCTTTCAGTGTACATTTGGACTTTCCAAGGTTCACAAGTTGAAATGCATACCGCGATAATTGATCCGGATAATAATGGTGCTGTGTTAAACACTGTTTCTTGTGGATACAAAAACAAAAACGAAGATTGTGATGGAAGATTGGGATCCAAATTGGCACTTATTGAAGATTATATGAATAACCATATTGTATTGGATGACATCATGATAATAAGCACCAGTGACATTATTTATTGGACATGAATCCAATACAATTCATCTTTAGTAAAGAGGTTCTAAATAAATGAATGCAGAATATGAAATGGATAATTACTCCTAATCCTTTCATTGATAATTTGGATAATGCCATTCAACCAACAGACGTGCAAGTATGAACTACTGCATAAACAATAAAAAATCTAATAAAGTACTTAAGGATGGGACAACAAACTGAACTGTCCCTAACCAAAGTCTCTAAGTAATATTACCCTACTACGTAATAAAGGATCAACACTTGTTCCTATCAAATACAGACTAATCAAATTACCAGCTGTGTTACGAATTATTTATTGCAACTGTCAATTCAGTACAAGTACCTAGAAGGGATTTCCCTACTCTCTGAGAACGAAGGTCAACTGGGCAAGGGAACGTACAGCTGCCAGTATTTTTTTTTTTATAGATATTTGCAAATGAAAGATATAGAGTGCGTCTGAATTGAAGAATTGTATTTGATATTATTGAAAATCTTGATAACGGGTAGGCTGTAATTATCAAAGCCATCTACAAATGTATAATAAATAAAAGGAAGCGAAATAACTATCTTACAGTCTGATTGAAAATGACTTATGAAGCAAACAGGTAAGTAATCTCTGTTCTGTCCTGTTGAATATCTTCGTATATGGCATGGCATTACCAGATTGGTGTACAACACAGAGATATGTATTATCTGCTCAGTTGCGATACGGTATGTATTACAATACACAAACGATGATTTAATGATATCAGAACATATTTACCTGTAAATTTTTGTTTTGCCTAATTAAGTCGTAATACATTCAAATGTTTTATTTGCCAGTTACATTGGTACAAAATAGTGGCACTAATGTTTGTGCAGAAAAAGTAACCAAAATTTAATAAAACGGTTTGGCGTTCTTATTAAACCACTCATTCTATACAAATTAATTCTTTGGGAGTTCAGCACTAATGAAGCTTGATATTTTTTGACTTGACCAAAAATAAACCATTTAAAACAATCATCACAAATTTTGTAATCTTGACATTCATGTTTGTAAAAATTCCACAAAAAATCACTTGCAAAATCAAGCTTGTGCGCATTGATGTAGTCATCACTCAGATAAATCTAATTGCTAGGATCCCTCTCATATATGACTACCGGGAAACTGGCCTTATAAGATGAATAGCCTGTCTGGAGGTGGATCACACAGATCCGAGTAATCTTTAAATATAAAGCAAGAGATGTATAACTAATTTTTATATACTGAATATTCTCATTTCTTTAGCAACAAAATGCATTTAATGCCAATAATTGGATAAAATTTATATTGATATTATTTAAAATAATTATGATAATTTTCAATTGCTGGGTAAAGTCATTCAAAACCCATGTCAAATAAAATCAGAGTACAAACATTTGGATGTGACTAACATCTCGTCCATTTTATTTTGCCTAAAATAGTTATTATATTAGTTGTACTAAAATCTAGGTATTCTGAGACTAAAGAGAAAAAATCAAAACAATATCGTGACTAAAAAGAAAATCTCATGTCATGTCTCGTGAGAGGAAATAGCTGGTCCCTAACACACGATGTCTATTGGACTTTTTCTGACATATAAGTTGTCAACGATGATGAAAACGTTTCCTTCTTCTTTTAGTGTAATAGGTTTTGTCTTGTCTTCTAAAATGACAACGCATCATGGCATTTTGACCGTTCGGCTGCAAAGTATTCCACTTCAAGTAACTATGCAAATGATTTATTTATAGAAAAGAAGTTAGCCTATCACGGGATGAATTAGTACTAGTCTGATACAGTTTCACTTAAGTTTCGTGATCTAAGTAAAGCCTTGTCTAAAGTAGCAGCTTTTATCTCTTATCAACCTGATACTTTTTGGCAATAATGACAGGCTGTAATTATTAAAGAGACTAAACCCGACACCTAATGAAAGCACGCGTTGTTGGCATTAATATTCTGATCTCTGGCAGTGATGGAGATGTTGTCATGCTAAAGTGGTTTCTTTGAACTCAAACTAGCTGGATCCAAGGGATTTTAGCCCATTGCAAGCGGGTGGCCGATGGTCACCCTTGCTGTTCAGGAGGGGGATATTGTACATCAATAAGGAACTATTGGAATCATTTAGAAAGTGAACACCAGGGTTTAAAGTGACTTGTATGTAAGATAAATGTTGAGGGAAACAAAACAGTTTCATGGGTCTCTGTTGCAAAAGATGAATTATTTGACCTTGTTGTAAACTACCATTAAACTTTGAACATTATCACCCTTTATGACCACCACTGACTCAGATTAAAACCTGCTTGCATTGTTTTAATGTAGACGATGGCTGAATATAGGAAAATTCCAAACAACAGTGGATCTGTAAATTCTGTGAAAATGAGAAGACTAATTTTAATGTATGACCGTAATGTCCTCTATACTATAAACACAAACATTTAGGTCTCACTGGTTAGTTCCTAATTATCATAAACCTAATTATCTTGCCCCTATAGATTTGATAGCGGTTTAAAATGGATATAATGTTACGACTCTATGGTCTTTAACTAAATAACATAAAAGATCGAAATCTAGTTTGTAAAATTCAACAAATAATTTATTTCCCTACAATTCAAAGTGAAACGTTAAAGAGAACTTACAGTATTGTGAATTAAATCCCAAATGGTTTTAAAAGTTCGATCACAGATCCAAATCTTAAAGTTCCAATTGAATTTCATCGATATTCCAAATAAGTTGCAATATATTGACGTGCCTGTAGTCTAGAACTCGCGAAGGTGCAAATGGCCTGGATTGTGACAACGTGCTAATGCTCTTTTGTTCCATCACAATAATATAATCCAAATTAATATCCCAGTGCAAGAATATTATTGATCAGCACTTTGTATTTCCAGTGAATAGTACTTCTAAAAATGTAGGCAAACATGTTTACATTAATAATGATCTCAATATTTAGTCCACAATCACAGGGAAAAGTTTAGCTATATATTATGTTGTTTACAATATTAATGTCCCTGGTCAGGAACATAGTGAACTTGATTTTGGACAAATCACGTACGAAATACAGATGAATATAACATACAATCATCAAGAAAACAAATACATAATACACATTATATGTAGAGCATGTTTTCTAAGATGGCTACGTCTAATTTGAATCAAGATGTTTGCTCGTGATTATGTTATAAAGACCCCTCTGCGAAAACGAAATAACGCACCCAATAAACTAAATCAGTGGCTAATTATCTCAACTAGTTTTTGTCATACCGTTTCACCGAATATCTCAGTTGAGTGGCACACGAAGCCACTGCCAAAAAGCTCGATCTAGTCCGCTGTTTGTGACGCATTATGGTGAGATTGTAGAATTGGGGTTTAATATCGCAAATATATTGGTCAAGTTTGATTATTATATTTGATCCCTGTATGATGTTTAAGAATTAAATAAATGAATATTGGGTGTTAAATTACAGCGGTTAAGCCCTGTCTCGTGTCTATCAGAAATGTCACAAGGAGCGTATATTGTCGCATTTGTGACAGCTGATTTTAGACTTATTACATCCCTCAGGCAGCGAGTTGTTAGACAAAACGCTGTTAACTAACGATTGAATCATGCATGAGCAATGTACCCTATCCCTGTTCTACTCACACTTAATTTTCAAAACGAGATTTGATTACTAAATAGTCAATCACGTTGTTCTAATACACCCAGCTTAATCATCAAGTAGTCAACTGTGTAATTGCCAGACGAGTTGTGCTATGTGTATGATGTATACACGCGCTTCTGCTGTCCTTCTAACGATAAAGTTTCTTAGTGTAAATAGCCTATCGAAACGTCATAAGTCTGATTGAATTCGCGGCATCGAACTATGACTGGAAAGGTCACTCTCACTAGGGATATATGGGAGGCGGTCCATGCGTCACCAGTTTCAAACCTCAATTATGTAACATCAGCAAAGCTTAATTATTGATAGTTTATTTCGGTTTCTATCAGTGATTAAAACATTTTATTGTGTAGATGAATTTTAGCAGTGCAAATACAAATGCTAACAACATTGGTGATTCGCAACCTGATGGTGCAGAAAAAACCGTACCAAACTATGGCGATTGCACATGAGCCTTACATTGTCTTTTTAAGGGACGATTGTTAGTAAGTATTCAGGGTTCACAATTGAGTAATAATCGTCTCTAGACATTTATGTAATCGTTAGGGAACGTCGGCTGTTAGTGGACGCCTCCTATTTTTGTACCAAAATTAATGAGGCCGGTGGAAGTGGGACAATGTATTTTAAGTACGCGCTGTTTCGCTTACTAAGTGCGAGTGTGCCCTTAACAAATCTGGCAGCCCCATATATAAAAAGTGGACACGAATTTATTTATTAGTTAATGTGGACACAGTGCATATTATGAGGGTGATTCGCTGCAAATAAGCCTCATTTGCTCTTGAGCAGAGGATGGAGAATAAGAAAAAAAAGTTGTCGCACCATCTATTTTGGCGGTTAGATCGTTCCAGTCGTTTCCACAGATTGCTCAGACTAATCACAGCTTACTGGTTATCAATTTGCTTTACCGAAATGTAGCTCATATTTCGTTTGTCAGCTTAAACTCTTCCTCTGAGATGGCTTTGTCGCGGATAACCTTAGGTATTTCGTGTAATATTGTGTTGAGTTATCTATTAGCGGATTTTCGCGTTTATTTGACGTTTAGGGAGACCTCCGGCTGATGAAATTTCCGAACTCGGAAACTAGCTTTTACTCCAAAACCGTAATCTTAAAGGCAACTGCGATGTGTACAGTAATGCTTGTTGGCAATATGCCAATCCCCGCCATTGCTGTGCCCACAAACACAGCCATAGGTGAGGTGATAATGCCATTAAACGTGTTTTCCACACGCCTGTACATTTGTAGAATACTCACCGCTGTTCGGCCTCAGCCCGTAAGGACTTTTCAGCGTCGCAGATCCTTTCAAGACGAAATTCATGTTGGTATTTTAGTTTTGGGTGTAGCGACAATATAACTTTTATATGGGCTGCGCTGAAAGCTAAATTTACCCCAACTGTGTGGTCAATTACCTCCTTTGTGTGCACTCTGCTGTAAACTATTGTCGTATTGTACATGTAAGGCGGCTATGACATAAATGGAAAGAGCCAAGTCAGAGCCGAGGTGCCTTCTGTTAGCAGACTTAATGTTGCGTTTGTGTGTGTATGCCTGTGTGTGTGTGTGTGTGTGTGTGTGTGTGTGTGTGTGTGTGTGTGTGTGTCTTTGTTTCTGAATAAACACTTCAATGCGACAAAACGTATGCTTTTCTTAATATGGTTATCAGCGGGATAGGGGTAACTCCATACCCGGAAAGAAAGGTTACCGCTAAAGCCGTTTTGCCAAGACCCAGATTGGAACTCTAGTAGCAACCAATTCCGAGAATCACAGGAAATGGTGGTAGCCCTTTCTAATGTATTTTTGCCCCAACTCAATATCCTAGCTTTTAGGTCGACGGTTTCGGGGTTGTTCTAGACAATGTTTATGTTTTGTGTTCTCCTTCCACTCTAATAAGAATTTGTCTGTTTTAACCACCTCATGTACGAATATATACTCTTCCACAAGTGAGTAGTATCCTTTGACAGTGTATGTGCTTTCCCAGTATGTCTTCACTTCTGGCTAGAGGATCGTCAGGCGCTAGTGACTTCAGGTTTCGCTCTATCATGTCAGTCTACTCCGCACCGCTGGCTCTTCAGCATGTCTTAGTTATGTTGATTCTAATTAATTCCCTTTTTGTGTGACAGATTTCAGGGAAAAAGGATTATTAGACGATTTGAAATTCCTGTTGGCTGTGTTTAAACGCTGAAGCCTTCAATCGATATGGCTTCTTCGGCGGTGGGCATAGAGGCTAAGCTGCCCGACATATGTTGGTGTCATATGTCCTAAAATGTCTCCTGCATTGCCGCCATATTTAAAAAAATGGTTAGTAATGGGAAATTCAAATTTTAGGGTATTTAGTTTGAAAGTTTT
>JAECUM010049579.1:0-21142 GCA_016617855.1 Megalonaias nervosa | reverse complement strand
TATATATATATAATTCCTTTTATAAAGAAATAAAAGAGGCTAACATTTTTGTTAATTTCCATAATGATACTTCACCGTTTAATTTCTATACTTACTGTACTCACTATTGTATTGCATTTCCGTAAACATAATCAATAAACGAAGCTGTCAATTTTCAGATGAAGAGAAAAGTTACAATCAGCTTATATTTCATCAAGTTTTATTAACTCTATCTTTCATCATATGGTATCAGTATTAATTCTATAAACCTAGAGCATCAACTGAGCACAACAAAGAATCGTTGGGAATGTATAAATCTGCTTAGAAAATTTTGTCATCTGTATGATATACAGCTTAGTAATTGTTGGCTTTCATAACTCGAATGATGGAGCGTTTATGTGCCATATTGACACATCAGGTTCGAATCCCCACCCCCCAACCATTATCCACGAAACATTTTTTCCAGTTTAATATCCAAAATATCAAGAGCTTCCCGTTTGCAAGTTTGAAACCAAGTTTTATTCACTGCTCAGTTTTCAAAACCCACAGAAAATAATGCACATGATAGCAAACAAAGTACAATAGAAATTCATAAGAGCATCAATAATTTTCAAAGCATGTTGTATTTATTTCATGGAAAGTAAAGATTGTATAGGTATAGTATTCATCTAAAAGAAAACTAGAAGAGCCTGGCCGAATATTTTTGCATCAGAAAATGATGGCAATTGAAGCAGTGTTGTGGATCAATTATTCTTCCGTAGTTTTATAGTATCATTTTTATAAAAGTTTATTTACATTAAATTTGTCAAAACTGACAGTTTTATTACATTTTCCTGTGCGCTCTCCACATCAAGAAATATAGGTTTCGTACCGATATATACATTTTAATTTGCTTACTGCGTCAATGATTTTTCCGACCATTACTGAAACTAGAGAATTACAAATTTGTTTCCAAACAGTGGGAACTGAATTGAATTATGCTGTTTTAAATGAAAAGGATATTTGCATTACTTCAATCCCACAACAGCAAAACAAATTATTTCAATGTATTTATCTAAATACAGCACATGTATTCCAATGGCATATTTTTTATTTCATTGAATGTTTACCTCATAACTTTATAAACTTACTGATCAGATATAATAACACAAAACCAAAATTATAATCATAGACCATTTACTGCTGAAAATCTTTTATTCAAAGGACAACATGCTTGAATTTAAGTACTGCTAGTACTACTACAAATAATAATAATAATAATAATAATAATAATAATAATAATAATAATAATAATAATAACAATAATACCAGCAGTAGTATTAATACTAAAAGAAAGTCCACCTACCTATCATTTCCTAGAGGAAATAAACATGGGTTGATCTCACTAGCTATAAAACATATGAATCACAAAATATATTCAGTCCAAAGTGACTTTGAAATACAAAATGTTAGCATCCGTTACACGGCATAATGGATGACACAAGAAGTTATAATATAAAACAAAAAGCATATAAATGTTCTTGATGCTTCCGAAGTGCAAGAGCAGAAGCTTGAAGTACAATACTTACAGAGCTCTGCAAATGCACACAGAAGAATTATTGCAAGGCCTGTAACACAAGATGATGTTGTTTGCTCCAGTTGCCATAAAAAATATTACAGAATATTGTTAGTCCCAAGTTCTCTACAATTTAATTCTATATTGCGTTCACGATTGTTCTAATGTACTGAAATATTAAACATTGTTTCTAATGTAATGGTTGCTTTTATATTCGTTTATCTGCAAATCACTTTTTTCTTTAAGAATGACCGCTGCGTTGGCCTAGTGGTTAGAGCGTCCGCCTCTGATGCGGAGGTTGCAGGTTCAAACCTCAGTCGAGTCATACCAGAAACTTATAAAAGTGGTACTAACAGCTGCCTTCCTAGGTGCTCACCATTAAGATGTTAGTGTTTGGACTGGTAGGCCTGGTGTCAGGATAATGTGACCGGGTGGGACATGTTGCTACATTTCTGCGACACGATGCCTCAGTGCTAAACAACAATGCACAAAGGGTAACGATATGACTGAAAATTGTTAAAGCTACGTTAAAAATACAGATCACATAAACATTCTTTAAGAAAATTCTATTATTAAGCAAAGTGTTCCTTCCATCTTCATAGAAGTAGCAGACAACGATAAGATGTGATCATATTTCCCTACAGGAAGCCTTTTCATCATAAGCGGCAACGAAAGGGCTGCATTAGGACTACCGCATTCAAATATTATTGGTATATACACATGATTATCTCTCTCATTCTCTCAGAACAAGTAACTGGTTTGGCATAGTTTCTCTATTTTGCTTCTCTATATTCAATGTCCAATATTTCATACGCTTTCAATTTTGTTGTTATACTATATTCTTTACCGGATATCTAGCAGACTAAAGGCTGTATATATCCAAATAGTAATGATAATCCAAATTTACAATCACTTTGTATATTAAGCACAGATTTTACAATATAAAAAGATACTTGTGATATTAACATATATTTAGGACAATACAAGTTCTGACTTCTTACCGCATTTAGGCTATTCTTCGGTTGAACGTCCCCTGAGCAGCTAAGTGCAATGTCGCGAAATTACGTATAGTTAAATGCCTATGCGTTATAAATGAATGAAAATGTAGAAAGGTTTTGTTGCTGCGTCTGTTACCTGTGGATGTATTAGTTTTCACCTTGGCGATGCAAACATACTTTACCAATCGCGTCTTGGCTTAGTCAGGAAATTTAATCCACCTTTCCATTGCTGCATTTGCAAACATCCAATAAGTTGAACGTTATTGCGCAGCTTCAGTTATGATTTTACTGAACGGTGATGGCATTATTGCTATCGATGGAAGTGAAACCGCTTTTCGGTCTAGCTGTGGCTATAGATCATTAATTGACGTAATCGATCTCGAAACGACTAAACCGCTCACAATCCCAGCTTTTGTAACCGATTGTAACGTATATGATGCTCTCAATGAATCGCAGTGCCAATTATTTACCGATCAGTGCAGCGCGGGAAGACAACCCTAAATTGATTTTGCGTAAAACAGGAACCGTATCAAACTCATCATTGGTATTACATACATCATCGATGTCTTCAATTTTCTCATGCATGAGCAAGCAAAAGTCCAGGTGTTCATAATGTCGCAAGTGAGCAACCGCTGACAATTTGATGTGGTCTCGTTGATTACTAACTGTTGGGTTTTTATGACCGGATCCCACTATTGTTTTCCAATAGATCCACGAGTCAATTTACCTATTGTTGGTCAGACGGTCCACCAGGAACTTCCGCCACAGATGGCTTTTACATGTTAACTTTTTCACATACAGGTTAAGGTTTGGATGGACTAGTCAAACCGTGTCCTCGTATTGGCCCCTTTTCTCTCCATCTATGCTTTTGCCATAAATTCTTGATATAATTTCTCACCTTCGTCAACATTTTGTTTTGTTAAATGCAGGAATAATACGTTCATTGTGTGACCAAGCGGGACAGGAGGATTGTTGTGTTTTAGATATATCTCCCTGAATATCCACTGGTGCCATATTTTATTCATATTGCAATCAGTTGGGCCAAATGGTATTTTCAACGCTATCTTGTCCCAGTTGCATAGTCTGTTATAAATGTCATAGATGGATTTTTAACAAAATCTACTGTCCATCTTCTTTGCTAAAAAAATTGATGTGGTAATTGTATATTTGGTTTGTTCGAGAGTGGTGCTGATGATGAAATATTCGCAAGTGCCTTTGCTTTGCTCTTCGTCGAGTACTTGGGTGCTTTTAGCAATCACTCCAGCACTGTCTCCAATTTCTCCGATGTCTTCTTTGGTTTCATCTAAATCTTCTTGTAATTTTTCCATCTGCTCAGGCAAGTGCTTGATTTTTCTCTAAGGTTACCCTCGACACTTTAAAATCTTTGTCTCGTATTGCTCCCTTAACTACATGGATCAGGTTGTTCTTTTGTTTCCATCATGACCGAGGTGATTTCTACAACATTCTTTAAATTTCCACGGTTTCTGCGCTCTTGGCTGCAGTCTCCTTTGCTGGTTCGATCGGTGGTACAGATGTTTGTTCAAAGCACACGGTGGTGTCTTCCCGTGGGTACTATCGCGACTGTAATAAACCTTGGAAACCTTTTCGTGCATCCATTTAATCGCGTAGAAGTTCCAGTTGATCGTGCGCGGCTCTGAAACGTTGATCTGCAGCTTGTGCTATGGCACCGCTGGCATATTCCGTCATTGTATATGCTTATTACATCTGCTAAATTACTTTGACACATGCTGTGTAAAGACGGCTTGAGAGTTCCTACCTGAGGCCAGTCCAATATTCAAGTCACGAGTGAGGAAACTATAAGGTTCACGCAAGGCAAACATATTTTGAAACTGTATCCACGAGTGGTCGGCGGCATACCAAGTCCAATTAATTTTGCGAGACTATGCTTGTCAATACTACACAATACCACACAATACCATGAAGAGCACGATCATTCGCACTTCGATCAAGAATGTCAATAGTAGGAGGTGGAAAGAAATCAATAGTGGACAATGAATTCGTCTTCTACGAAACACGCGCTTCGGTGAAATCTTTGAGTAAATCATGATATAACCGGATGTCCGCCTACGGTACAATTATATGCAGTCAGTCCTACGTCAGCCAATGCTGTTATTTTTTTCCCAGATCCAGACGGGGCAATGATTCACTGTGTTTGGGTTGTCTGGGCTTTGCTTTGCGGAGAAGCTATTTATAACAAAGTCAGTTTTTCTCTTTAGTGTCGAGTCATGTTGAATATTAGTAGTTGTATAATTCAGTCATACCTTCACTCCTACTACTGCAAATCAAACGCGTGTTAAAACACGTAAAGGCTCAGCTGCGATCGTTGGATAGTGCACCTGGTGTGGGGCCAAGGAAGTTCACGTTCGTGGGACATTCAAAGTCTAAATTAAAGTTGCTGATGGTAATAACGATGCGGCATTAGCGAAGATATTGAGGACACCATGGAGTATGTATCCTGGTGAATAGTACATCCCTGGATACAACTAATGTGGGCCTAAGAGACGACTGGATAAACGACCTGATATTGCTTCTAACAACTAACCAAAGCCTGGAGAAGCTTCAATAAAACGTCTCGACGTTACATAGAGTACGAAGCATTACTTCCTATCTGTGCACATCAAAATGCTAATATAGAATTATATACAAATAGGCGTTAAGATGTCGCCAGTAGATAGAAAGAAGGCAAGCGTCAGATGTTCTAAGATTCAGCAAATGAATCAGATGAGCTTTGACGTATGTATGCACGTTCATCGCTAACAGTGGCGCGGCTGTTACAAGTGGGTTCGGGCAAGGAATGTTTCATAGCCGTTTCTTCATTGCGAACAATACATAAGGTGCTGGATCGTGTATGACATTTAATATACATCGCAAAAAGGCTATTCAAGAACTATTTAACGGTACACATACAAAAGGCTAATTCGGGCATTAGTAAGCGCCGAAATTATTAATGAAGTCTCTCACGCAGAATGTTCCATCTCGTGAATGGTTAACACGAATTCGATCTGTCATACAAGCAATAAATATTAAACCACACGCACGATTGGGTGAAAACCTGCTGAAGCGATTCGGCTCAATACTGTCACCGTTACCTACAAAATGATTGTACAATTACCGCCGTTAGAACAAGTCTGGAACAGTTTTCTTAGGTATCTGAATGAAAGGAGGGGGGGGGTAGGTTTAGAAGGTGGATAATGTCGAGCTACTGATCCAGTATGGTCCAATGATGTATTTACAACCTCTGTCTGGATTGATTTTCCGGGACAGCCGACGCATTGCCATATAGCGCCGTTGGCGAGTGGGCGAACTTCAGCAAGCATACCATTTGTGTTGGAACATTTGAACCTCATTCCTGCGAATACAGAACTACCACCAAGCTCTATTTTAATGCACTAGTGCATCAATCGTAAATTCATTCCCAAGTTGGTGCCCGTACGCGTACATAGTAGTTTCATTGGGGAATATCCATCGCTTTTTGTTAAGCGGTGGCAAACTCATGTTGATGCGACGATACACACACATACCCATGTGATGTTTCTTTAACCAGATCAGATTTGCTGAGTGTGCCAATCCATGTAGATTGCACAGATATTCCACATACATGTCGTGTTTGAAATCATTTGCAAAAACAAAAAGTGGAGCTCATTGCGCTAGCTTAATGTTCTTATCTGTACCAAATACAATCGATTACATTTTGGAGCGCAGTCGCACATATTCTTCTTTAAATTTTATACAACTTTCTCTTTGGTGTTCCTAAACAGTGGATGATTTTTTGGATACTCTCTGGTATCAAATTCATTTACAAAGCTTGGTTCAGCCATGCCCACGCACACAACATCAGTTGTAATGAACATCAGACGCGAATCTGTATATGTTTAGAGCATCATAATGCTGTCACCGTACAGCGGCCAAATCGTATCATAATAGAATGCATACATTAAGAGTTTTGACAGGGTTAATACAGATGTATCAACTTACAATGGCTTTGCCAACTTCTTCTTAGCTTTCTTGCTGTGGACAGCGGCAAGTCAAGCCGTGAAATATTGTGCGAGACTGAAATAATGATGCATCCGCAATTAGTTGAGTTTGCCTTGCTCACTGTCCACACATGTGGAAAGCTAATTCGTGTTCGAAGATTCTTCATCGTATTGCCAAACACGGCACTCTTCATCAGTTTGAAGAAATCTTTCTTAAACGCATTCGTAGCCTATGTGTTCAAATCCATCTTCATTTGCATAGACGGCATCATCCAGTCAGGCTGGTAAAATTCAAAGCCCTCTTTCGAGTTTGCTAACTCTTATTCCCAGCTGTTGATACAATTGTGGGTTTCATAGTTGACTACATATTTATCTAATCCGAAGATTAGAGACAGTCTATATGCATTCAGTATCCTTGCGTTTGGATACTTCCACAATTTCGCAATGAAACGGGAACAAACGCCCGTGAAGCAGCACCAATGTCTCTGGAGCCAGCGTAAAATCGTTATGGGTGTGCTCAAGCTCACTTGGATACTCAATATCAAGTTCAAATAACTATCATTGGTTGCTGTTATGATCGTACTTACGTACATGTTTGTGAATGTCTGTGCTCGGGATCAATCCGTTCAAATTAGCCGCGGTACCGACAATGTGGCTCATACTAGATCTCGTCTGGACATAGTGTAACAAAGCCCGCATGAGATGTGTTATGCTTCTTGAACTGTACTTGTTGAAACCTGAGGAGCGTCTTTTTGAATGTTAAGACATTCTAAGTCAGTGTAAGTTACATGTGGGACATTCAGGTTTCTTTGCTCCGCGATTAATTTTAAAATGTTCTTGCCAGTCTCCGGCATAAGTTTTTCACTTCGTTTCCGCGCTAATTACGCGCCAGCAAAAGTCATGGAGGTCAAGCAGCAGTTTTTGCTAAGTGCATACAGGCATTCACGAAATAGAAATTATGTCCCCTTATATTTTTGTGCATTTGCTCCACCCGGAAAGTTTTTATCCACACGTAAAACGCTTCGCCTCTGAGCAATCAATCTTGCTCAGCGCCTAACCATTTTGCATAAAAACCTTTATTCCAAGCACACACATTAACAGGAAAATCAGAGTTGAGTTATTCAAACTTTTTAAGTATGGTGTCAGAAGCCTTTGCTGAAAAGTTTTATGACACCGAACTAATATTCAAAATATCATGTGTCGTCGTTTATCACGTTTATCTCTAATTGCCGTGTAAGATACATTGATCGTCGTGTAACATACATTGGGGTTGTTATGTAGTTAGATGCCCGGTAAGGTCCTTAAGGGGAAAGATAAAGTTGAATTTCGAAGCATCTGGAAAGCGTCCATCCGAAACCTTCTCTGGAGTATTTTCAGGCTTCTTGAGAATCTTCACAGAACTTTTATCAATTTTGATGATTAATTGTCCCAATGTCTTCATGGTTCAAGATTACACAAGCATTACTATGGAATAGTGGCTGTGATTTTATAGATGGTGTAAAGTAATATCTGATTATATGGCCAGGCATAGTTAATTCCACATTGGAAACAATGCCAACCTTAAGTTCGGACAGAAGCGCTGTCTCGCCCACCTGCTGTAAAGTTGATACATTTACCGGCCGTAAATATAGTAGTAGTTTTTTTGAAAGTCCCAATCTGTCTTAAATGCGTTTGGGACAATCGCCCGACAATTTAAATTCTGGCGATAGTGACTGCGATGAGTAGAAGGTTTTGTTCATCCTCAGCTATGCGTCCAAAATCCGCCCCCACGGACCGCAAAGGAATCTTAATGCTTATTCGTGCTTATGTTGCATGAAGCTGTCACACAGTCTACCGAGGTTCGACTCTAAAAGCCCCATACACACTATTCCAGCTAATAACAGATTAATTATTCTGCCTTTATAATTTCATTCAAATACATACTATTTACGAGTCAGAATATGATTAGCAAGTTGGTTAGTTTAAGAGCATCAACTAGTATGTTTACCATGTGCATTTACAACTTTACAATTCCGAAGTAAAACACCATTCTGCAAAAACGTCATTTGAAAGATAGATAACATATCGTGAAGCATTGTAATAGCTGTCACTAAGTAATGACTGTTTTTCTTTAATTCATGTAATTCAATTTGTTGTGTCATGTTGTTTTGTCTGTGTAGTTTTTCTTCTTATATAATTTTATATTCTGTTTGTTTTGTGTGTGTCTGTGAGGAGTTTATTGGTTATATTTCGGAGGCGGGGGTAGAGCATACATTTCATTGCAATTTGACTTTAAAACCTTTGTCTGAAATCAAACTCATCCAGCGGTCATAAAAACAATAATTGTATGCAAAGACGAGACTGTAAATGAAAATGCTAAGCATCTTCTGGAGACATTCGTCCAGGCTAATCAAAATTTAAAATAAATCATTCTTTTCTCCTAGTTCAGAAACATATTGTCTTTTACATACTTGACTCCAAAGTTGTCGCGTTAATACTGCTACTGATATTCGGTGAAAAACCTTCGACGGTAGCCTTAACACTAATATAGTACTGCCAGTACTCCTCTAAGCCCACAATGGTACATTGTGTCAGCCCAAAATCTTCAAAACAAGAAAAAATATAAATAAATCAGCAGCATTTGTTAAGAAAAAGGTTAAGGAGACTACTATCATGAGAAGATTACTTATGACTTTCTTGCAGCTAGATTTATTTTTACTGAGATGAGAGATTAATCGCTATCATTGGCATCTTTGATATATGTAACCAGAGCAAATTTGAAAGAGTTTGTAACAAGTATTTCCACTGTTATTTAATACTAATACTGGAGAAAGTAGATAATTAAGTTCTGACTTCAAGCAAGCGAGATTCTGTACTTTTGTATTAACATTTAATAATAATATTAATATAAATAATAATAATAATTGTAATATCAATACAATACTATATATATATATATATATATATATATATATATATATATATATATAGACACATTAAATAACTTGCACTTTGCGTATGGCACTTTGCATATGGATGAGTGTGTTCTCTTAAAAGCCGTGACTTAAAACGTTGTCTCCGCCGAATATAGATGAAACACTATAGCAAAAATCTCTTATATGCCTTGCTTTTTTATAGGCATCAATTATTAAATATTCTGATAATTTGTAGCAAATCTCTATTTCCAATACTGATGTTACATCTGTATGTAAGAAAGCAGCATACGTGCATCTTTACTTCTTTTAAAGTGTATCTACTTTCCTTGTTTTATCCAATTTAAAATTTGAGAATTATGTATTCATTCCACTGCGACCTATAACATTATTGTTTTTCTTTTAATTTATGTGAATATAGAAGGGATAAAATATGCCCATAAAAGAACATGAAATGTGTCTTCTTAACATATATGCTTTAATGTGATTATATTTGGTAAAACATCTTGAATCTGTGGCCTAACTTATTCGATCTACAAGACTGGAAAATAAAGTCTACGGAAGCATTACCTATTTTGTAAAAGAACATGTAGCTCTTTAATTCTTTTTTATTTAGTTGTTGAATACATTCACTCTGCTTAGACCTTTCACAGGTATTGTTTAATCTTGTTCATAACATAGCATACGTGAAGCAATGGTTTTCTGATATTCGAGAAATATATGCTTCAACGTAGAGAACCTATAAGTTTCAGCATCGTAAGTTATGCAACTAGTTATTTTACTGAATATACTTATAATCCTCTTTCCTATGTAGTGTCAAAATATACTATACCAACCTAAAGTTTATTACACTGAATTTCGATCTTGAATTAACAAAGGAATCAAAGTCGACCTTGTAAATATATTTTTATTCAATTAGATGTTCTAATTATTATATTTTCAGTGTAAAGATAGATGCTTTGATTTACTGATTTTTAATTATAAACTAATTTATTTTCACCATCATTTATAACAAACAGAGTTTAGATATTGATCTAATAATGGCAAATATTTATATAGATACATTCTTTGCATTAGTAAAATGTATTACTTAGATCATGTTTTTATTTCAAGGATAATTTTAATAAAGAATCTGCATTTCTGCCATCAATTTTCCAAGCTTATCAATGAAACGAGTCATAAGCAAATAGATCTTCATAAATGAGGGAAATCTTTAAACTGAGTATTTCCTTAAAAACATAGCAAATTCCCCTTTGATAAATAAAGTAATCATTTGAGTGTTGACATTTGTTGATTTACAATCTAGCCTATCCACGATATGTTGGAACTATCTCAATTATTCTCGACTCTTATATTTCAGCGGTTACACCTATGGTTGGCCTCGTCAAAAAGCTGCATATGGTATGGCAGTTTGATAGATTGAATACAAAAAATGCAACGATCATCGTCTCAGATCCAGGGGAAGGACTGTGATTTTAGACCCATTTTGTCGAATCCTTGTCTCTCAACACTTCGTGAACCTTGCTATGTTTAGTTATCAACTTCAGAGTGAAAGCCAAACCTTTGTTTATACAACAATAATGAAAACGGAGAATGAAAACCTTTTGATCCAACTTATCTGCAGAAGCTAGCAGTATGTGCACGTGGCGTTTTTCCATGTTATCCTAAGTTGACGTAATTACTGATAACTGAAAATCACTAGTTTTGCAAAGGATCTATAGTGCGTCAGATCACTTCATACGCTTCATATGTAATAAATTAAAGTATACGTTCAATAAACGTCCGTATTTCAAATGGTTACCTGTCTTCGAATCGCTGCAGTTGGCAATGCTTATTCCCGTGTTATTGACATCATCAGTATAAATAACAGAATATGATGTAATTCCCGTGCAAAGATCTGGACTTTTCCATGTTACACTGATGATTTTGGGTGAAATAGCTGTTGCATTGATGTTAGATGGTTGATGTGGACCTGTATGGATCAATAAAAATTAACTCGTGGTAGATACCTCTTTATTTCAAAACTAGGCAGCTAGATTATGTAATTAAACGTAATATTGGGATCGTCTCCAATTCTGATCTTGTATAAGTGAAATTATTTTGATAATTTTAATATATCCGAACGTGAGGATACCATTGAGTGCTTAGTATAAAAAGAAAACAAATAATCGTATTTGTCTTAATTAGAATTTATGACAATAAAGTGCATGAGGTAAGATCGAATATAACATTTAAATAAGAGTTAATACTCTTATTTCAAAAAAACTTTTTGTTTGCCGGCTCAAACAAAGTAAACAATATGAAGGTGTCTAATTTCACCTTGGAAAATAAAAGTCAAAACGACCTCCTGAAATGTGTTACCAAACATGAAATTACATCCATTTACATGCTGCCTAATCATTGACAATGGCTGTTGAACACAACCTTGCATAAGGGATTTTAAATCATTCGGATATTGATTTATCTTTGTGTAACATTGTCAGCGACGAATAAGATCCTTTCAACGTTATTTGCAATAACATTCTCCTTGAAATATGGTGGTCGTTTACTCGTTTAAAAAAAAACAAAACATCCTTCCTCAGTGATAAACCGTGTGAGCAGCATAGGAAAATAATCAGGTCGATAGTTCTGAATACTTTAGATTTTGTTTACGGACTGGCTCTAAAACACGCAAAACAATTATCATTGGATAATATTTACATATAATAATACACCTAAACATGGTTTCTATAACTATTTCCAAACGAAATAAAATCTCATGGAAATAAACTAATATTTGCTCTCGTTTTTGTTATGTCTACTTTTCGCTTTTGCATATTCTTACCTGTTGATAATGTCGTAGCAGTTTTGATCTTTTTATCTCCTGAACATACAGTATATGCCCTCAACCAAATGCTGTAATTGACATGCGGCTTCAGCTTATCTAGTACAAATGAACCATTGTTCAAGATAGTATCATTTATGAGACATTCCTTTATCTCTGTCGATTCTTCTATATCCTGCGCAGAAAATAAGTTTATTAAGTGAAGAAAACATGTATTAAGCAAATGTTTGCAAATCGTTCCTGGCAGTTTACAATTACTACAAAACACTATTTATCTTCTTAGACTACCAAAATCAATTTTATTGTTACAAAGGACATATTTGACATAAATTGTTGAATAATGTGCACAAATATGACTTATGTAATTTGATATTTCATTGATCAGTCTATCATCAAAATTAGGTTAGTTTGGTTTTTCTTTTCATTAAATAAAGTAGAGTAGGAGAAAACCTTACCTGACAAGAGTAATCCTCAGGTTTTGAATAGATGTAAAAATCATAATGTTGTGCACATGATTGCATTTCTACACAGTATCCCCCATTTTCGATCACAGTCAAAAGGTATCCTCTTATCAGTCCATTTCGCTCTGATGGAGGTGACCAATTTATGCTCATGGACGTAGAAGTAATATTGAATATATTCAAGTTGTCCACGGTACCGGGCGCTAAAATTAAACGATGGGAGACATTGCTTTAAATGCCAGCACAAGAATTTAGACAAATCAACTAATACACTTTTCTTTTAACATTTGTTCCAATCCATTATTGCATTCCTGCAAATAAAATGTAGGAGATCAAATGTATCACACTGTGATTAAACGTCGTTGCTTATTCTACCAATCGAACATCAATAGCATATTATAAATTTGCAATTATATGTCTTGTTAATCATAAATCGTACTATTTCATTGGCATATTCTCCTTTCCCCTATAGACTAATACTTAGTGGGTTGTGGACCGAAATCCTACACATACTTCCATGGTTCACCTGCTTTGGTGTACTCTGCAGAAAGAATTATACTCTCATTAATATGGCACTAAGTGAGTTGATATGCCTTTAAACATCAATAAAGCAAACCACCATATAGCGTTTTCGATTTTATTAGGGTAGCTGTTGTTTCAGTGTGCCTCTTAATAATAAATTCTCCATACCTCATGACTAACAAGAGGCTTTGTAAAGATGCAAAGCACATTTACCAGTCAAATTAGGTTACGATATTTCTAAGCATCAAACGTTTTCTTATTAATTGAACTGTTTGGAAGACTAAAAAGATATTTCTGAAACCAATGCAATAAACACAGTTACAAATATGTCACATTTGTGACTTTAGCCATATAATTGTCTATTTAAATTTTCTTTGCATAGTTGTCGTTCTGAGTGAAAACAAAATGTTTAAAAGCCACGAGTGAATGGCTTCCGTTATTTTAATCAAGAGAAATCGTGATCATTTCATAATTAGAAGAAGCAAACAAATGACGCAAGTAAATATTCATTCTCGTATAAATATTACGAATTTCAATGATCTTGATTTTTGTAACTGAAGACTTTAGGCGTTGTGAAACTCAATCAGGACATCATCTACAATATCGTACATTATATACATATTTAGCGTAATCGACCGCTAATAAAACTTTCTTACCTGTTTCATTTGTGGTTACGTTGCAAACAAGTGGAAGGCTGAGAGTTTCCGTTTCTCTGACGACTGCATAAATTTGTAACTCACAAATTGTCCCGGGATCCAAATAGATGGATTTATAGATATTCTCTTCTGGCAAAAGATTCGTGTAATTTATTAACGTTTCTTTCGGTTTATTGGGACTCAGACAACTGTAATTCACTCTGTAAAAGTCCCTGTCGCCCGTGCCGTTGCTCCATTTGATAGTGAAATTAAGAGTTGTCCTCTCAAGAATAACACAATCTATGGGTTTCGAAGGTACTGCAAAATGATATTCGTGACAGTGTTACGAGTCTGTGCTCTTAAAATAAGTAACAGAAAAGAGTGAAGACAACAAGCTTTGTAAAATTTAACAAATAATTTCTTTCCCCAGAATATAAAGTGAAAAATGAGAAAAAAGAACTTAACGGTATTGCGAATTAAACCCAAAAATAATCCAAGAATTAAAGACACAAGTCCTAGTATTAAAAAGTCCTGAATAAAACTCAGTTCAAGTCCTGAAAAGATCCAAAATTGAAGGCGATGACGTGTCTGTTATAGCCTGCGAAGTACTGATGTGTCAACAGTCTCTTGTTAAATCACAAAAATATTATTCCAGGTTTGAAATCAGAATAAATTCCAATTAATGTCTTTATCCAAGAATTTTGTCAGAGCACTTTTGTATTTCCACAGGAAATAATCACTTGAATTTAATAATTTGAAGAAAATACAATTCAGCCCAAACTGGTCACAACATAATATAACTTAGAGTGCTAGATGATAAAGCACAACTGGTAAAATCCTCACAGTCACAAGATAATGTAGTTCTCTGCATTTTATAAAAACAACCAGTACCTAATGGAAAATAACCTTCTAGAATGATCTAATAAGCCTTGTTTATTTACAACACAATAGCCTATAAAATTCACTTGGGAATCTCCATAACCCTGACCCTGATCAACATATTTACGCCTTCTTGTTTACCTGAACAATAATTCTGTTAATAAGCTCATACACACATAGAAAAATGAATCTATTATTAGTTGTTTACATAAATAAAATAAAAAAATAAAACAGTCAATCAGGTCAAGCAGAAATTAGTTCAATTTTGGACAAGGTCAAGTCCAGCAAACAATGATACATTACAATAACATGTAATGAAATTAAAAAAAAGTTTAAAATTAACAGACAAACAATTAATTAAATATACGTAACAACAGTCAGAAGCCATTTTCCAAACATTGCTAGACTATATGGCACATATCTTTGAAAAACATTAATATGATACAAACTGAAGTCATTTTCATCACAGGTCTTAAAACTAGTTTACCTTAACTTAATAATGCTGGATATGTAACATGACCCACATAGGCATACTTTTTGTAAATCTTTTGTGCCAATGAATACATAATCAATGTGTTGCATTTTAAACCTTTAAGATGCCCGCGTTGAATCAGTTTAAAAACTATGCCAAGCAATGGTTTCTTTGGTAATATGTTTGTTCACACGTTTCACCTAACACGGATTTATTTATTTAACACTATACTAATATTCTATATTTTTCATACAATTGTTTGGGTAGGGAGGAAGAAAAGTGAAAATAATCACATTACTTAACTCCACGATGTAAAGAGATGGTACACCAGGAGAATGTGGAAGAACTGGGGTGCATTGGGCACCGTTGCAAATATAAAACGTTACTGAAAGAGTGCAAAACATTGTAAACGGCGATGATTAGTAATATTGGTGATATATATTCACGCCAATCTCTGTTTTAAGTTTAGCACTCATATAATTTTACCACGCACAACAAATGAAACTACCGATTTTATTCACTAAATATATCTCAAGTTTACTACGCACAGTCACCCACAAGCAAATACATACATGCATGTGTGTGTGTTTATATATATATATATATATATATATATATATATATATATATATATATATATATATATATATATATATATATATATATATATATATATATATATATATATAGTGTGTGTGTGTGTGCGTGTGTGTGTGTGTGTGTGTGTGTGTGTGATTGGCTGTAAACTGACACGTGATACTGAGATGAGATTTTATACTCATCAATAAAAATCTCAACTTTTCTGTCAAGCTTTGCTTTTATCAACACTCCAATAACAGTGTTGTAGCCAGACTCCCACCCCATCCACCTCCCGAAAAAAAACCACAGAAACCGATCAACTTTGGTAACTGCAGAAAATATCTGCGATTAGAAGTCTAAGCATTGCATTTGCACGTCTGTCCTAAATCCAAACAGTCTCCACTGTTACCAAACGAAGCATATGGCAGGTTTTAAGAGCAAATCAATTAATGTATTTTGTTACCAATTGAGTTTTCTATAAGATGTTATTAAGGTTATGGTCATATAGGTAAGAACAGTACATCTCACTAAACACTGATGTCACTTTTTTGAGCGGAGATGATCGACGTGCATAGAAAGCAAACGCAAAGAATTCTAAGCACATAACATATATTTGTTCAATAAAGAATCATGATGACCTTCATAAACATTCAACATTATTGCTGTGATATTCTTGAAACTAGATCGCCTTTGTTTGCAAAATATAGCTGACACACTTAGTTCTCCAATGATGAGAAGATGATAAACGATTTGAATCAAAGAGCTTTAGCTAGCATACATGGGACTAGCTATTCTAGTTTAGTGTGAAGAGATTAATTAAACAAAAGTACAAGCTACCTAAACTCAAATGTATATTGATTGAATCCGCTGATTATGACATGTTAAATGCATAAATCCAAACAGAAGGTGATTATACGGTAGATCTTGCTAATGGTTGTCATGATGATGATTCAAAACTAAAACAGTACTATAAAAACAAATTTAAATTGATGGAATTATTACGTAATTCTGATTATAGTGGAGAGAAAGACTTTGTATGCAAGTATGCAAGTATGCAAACGGTAATGAAAAGAGATAGGAAAAAAATCTATAATCGGAGTAAGATACGATAATATCCTTGCTCGTGGACTAGTTTTACCTTTTACTTTGTGAATAATGAATGCATGCAAGGTAGAAACAACTTACCCATTGCCATCACCAATTCAACATTCTTTCACAATATTCAAGGTAAGCAATACATTCAACACATTTAGGAACAAAAACGAGCAGTGGTTGAAACTAAGTGTCTCATATTCAGGCCATTGCACATCCACCAACCTTAATACATGTACGGCAAAAGCCGTTGTTGAGATAGTTAATTTTCTAAATTCCTTATTCTCATTATTATTTGAATACCAGATCAATGCTGACCAGATGATTATTTTGTTATTGTTGTCTCTCGATTAATATGGATAAGAGCGGACTTTATAGAGTTTCTTCACCTTCACATTTGTTATATTGCTCAAGATATCTGCAGTGCATAGTTCCGACGAAGTTTATTGCCACTACCGTTGCCGCTTTAAACACTGTTTCATTGAAAGATAGAACTAACATGTCCTTAAATATTATTTAAGATTTACACAGAATTTTTCAATGTGAACTTAACATTTTTCGCGTAATCCTAAGGTAAGGAAATTTTGAATGGGACCTTTGCTGTTCGAAAGACACATAAGTATTCGTAACACTCCAGTTGTACTTCAGACATGATTTTCTTTCGGAAATGTGCGAAAAAGATCCCTTCCTTGTGCTTCATTGTAGGTTACGAAAATTCCACCCTCGGGATCACACATATTCTAATCCTCAGGTGTAAGTGTCTTATCTTAAACCGATGCATTTGTTTATATTATTTTCAAGCAGGATTAAAGAGAGAAGAGATGATATTCATAATCTGTTCATGTTGCCGCCTCAAAAATGTGGGTTATTAAAGTAAACCTCTAGTATCACAATGATCAGAAAGAAACCTGCAGAGGAAAGTAATATGTAAAATATTATTATGAAACTAATATGGTACAAGCTGAAATGTGCAAAGTTAAAAGCCAAGACTAGCTGTATATTTGGAAAATATAAAAATATTTACATGCTAAATATTTACTTAATTGATGAAATTGTAAAATGTATTACTCAACGAAAAGGTTGTAAAAAGTTACTACTATTACTGCAGCAATAGCAATGATATAAGCAATTGTTTTGTCTTTAGCAACGTGGTAAGAAATATTGTTTTTCCTATTGTTTATCGAAGTCGACCGCGCACAAAATCTCCTTCCGACTGTTATATATTTCCATTTTCTTCTATGATCGCATTTATTACCATGCTAGGAAAATGCCTAGATTGTAGTCACCTTATCACTTTTTCATATATGCAACATTAGCATTCATCTTGGATGTTTCTGTGTCAACTTTCTTTTTTCCATCTGGTTTTGTGATCGATACAAATCCGAGTCACGTGCATGTTTCAACCGTTAGCTATGTTAATCCGCGGTTGTTCACACAACAGTCACTTGCCAAAAATGCAATGTCTTTCACAACCTTGTCCATATTGTTCATTCTTTACAGATATGATCGTTCATACCACATTGTTGATTGTGACATATCATTTTTCCATTAAATTCGTAAGTATTCTTATCTTACATATCTAACAATCTAATCATACTTGCCCTTCATCTGAACCTAACAGATGTTAGTCTGCACATAGTTAGAATACAGTTCAGTTTCTACGCCTGCATGGGCAATATTAAACGCATAACGTGAAATTGCTTACATTTCCACTCAGATTTAACATAACTGATTATTTTCTGTAACATACCACGATCATAATATTTCGGTCAGTGCCTGGTTGATGATATTTCTATAATTTATTGATGCGGTATTGTTTCATAATTGTATTCGTTTCCTCTTGTTACTATTAGTGCGTTTCGTCTTGTACATGAGCGCGAAAATCCATTGCGCCTACCAGATCTTGACAGCATTCGGAGAGTTATGAGTTATCAGCTCCAGCGTATTGCGCACATTTGAAATATATTGAAATGAAAACTACATAGTACACCCAATAAATAATATTGGTCGTACATCTGGTTGCTTTAATTGATGGTAGCCTAATCCACAACGCATTCTGACTAAGAAGATTAACCAAAATAAACTTTTAAAAATCTAGAAATCGATTAGTTTTGAAAACGATTCAGTCACATATATGCGTTTCTGGTTTTTAATCCGCATCTCATAAACAATAATACTATATTTATTTGATTATTATTTAAACAATTTCAGTTAAATGACAGAAACATCAATGGAAGATTAAAGCTTTTTGCGATGAAAAATATTAATTGATTTATTTTTCCGCGACTGGCTCTCCATAAAGACTCTTTGGTTCCAAGTATCGTTGGAAATATATCAACAGTGAGTTTTCAACCCTTGCATCGTATTGAAATAGTTTGACGTTATTCAAATTATAAGGTCAAACATGTTCATCTTCCCACCTATCCAGCACAGATTATTATATTCCACCTATCTGTGATGGACAACAAGCTCATGTGATTGTGAGAACCATGAATTGTTATTACGACGTGCCTATATAAATCGGAACACATTATAGCCTTCGTTATCTTTACATTCGAAGAAATCACATTTCCTGCATACATTTTTAAATGTGTTGCATTCCTAAGTAATTCTTTATCCAGAGGACCTTCAAGGAGGAGTTACCGTGTACTTAGACATAGATCCTCTAATGTGTACTTTAAAGTGTATATTAAAAAGCCTATACAAAAATTTTTAAACCAATTTTCGTTCTGAAAAATGTTATATTTTGTCATCAGATCTTAGCACGCCTGATTTTTCAATCCAATAACAACCATCATCTCGTTTATTAAACAAGTCAATCCATTACGTTTCAAGAAACAACAAACCGGAATCACTAATGTTACTATCCTAATAGAATAGGTGATATATATTTCAGTTTGTTGTGAGAGCCTAACTGACAAGTGTTTTTAAAATAATTTGTGTTAATGTGAATATCTTTGAAAACGTTTTGATTCTCTACATCCATTCCTCCTGTCTTCCAAGTGTAAGATTGTCGTTGTGCATAATCGTCCTTTTTTATATCTAACACCATTAATAGACAATGAAGGCAGGGACAGATCAAATTCACACTTATGAGCCGGAGAACATGATTATCATATGTACAACTTATTTTGCAATTCGAGTGACAATAAGCATGAAATACGGACTTGTATTTACACTTAAAGAATAGGACAGTCCATTTTCTATATACCATATGCTAGGGGATGGATTTTCGTGGTGAATTTAGTGCCAGGAGACAGATCCGTGATAATATTACTACACTCTTTGGAAACGTTGAGGCATGTTGCAATTTTTAAAATCTTGACGTATCTATTTTGCTTGTTTACATGGATTCGGAAATCTGTTGCATTTCTTCCAGCTTGTCAGTGTTTTCTTAGTGATGACGTATTTAAAACTTTCACATTGGAACACAGTGGTGGACCTGGCACTTTGAAGCAAATACGAAAAATTAATATGGGTAAATACATGTACAAATAATGCCTCAATGTTCCTAATCTTCGATAACCATACTCTGAATACTTTTATAAAAAAAAAAAACCTATGCATACAAATGCAAGGATGTTCTCAGCAAACATTAGTTAGATAAAACTAAAATAATAGTAAAACCTAAAGTGGGACTTACTCTCAACTCCACTCAGTTCAAAGAACGGTTTACTTATATAGCATATATCAGGAAAGAACTAGATAGTGTATTCAGCACATGGATGATAACTGGCCTAGGCTTTATCTATACGTTAAGCAAACGGTATAGCTTGATAAATATAGAACAACTTTTGTTCCAAATTTCCAAAAATTCATTGCGCCAGCATGCCGGCTTTCGTGCAGTAATGAACTGATTCGACTTATCAACTCCCCTTTACTCGATAAGTCTTAAAGGAATAGGAAAACAAACTTAGAACACACTGCTCAATATCGTTCGATGTAACTCCAATTATTAATACTTTCTTTCAGATTGTACACAAGACTATGAATAAAAAAGCATGCCTTAATAAATGTTCACACCTATGAACCAAGAACGTAACCATCGCCTGTATCACTTTTTCAACACTCAGAATAACGACGAACATGAAGGGCGAACTTACATGCATTTCCACTTAAAGAACAGGACTGACCATTCTCTATACCATATGCCAGGGCAAAGATTTTGATGCCGTATTTTGTGCCTGGAGAGAGCTCCGTGATGACAAGACTACACTCATTCGAGAAGTTCAGGCATGT
>JAECUM010049578.1:0-39373 GCA_016617855.1 Megalonaias nervosa | reverse complement strand
TAGATTCGGATATTTTTTTTTTTTTGTTTTTGTTTTTTTTTTTTTTTTGCGATAACGCTCTATGATCTCACATATAGATTAATACTTTAAACCTCATTTTTCAGATCCAAAATACGTCCTATTTGGTCTGTAAGTTTGAAATGTATCCTTGATAATAACGGATTATGTACACGTAGATAAACGGGGTTAATTGGTTCAGATACAATTAACCACCCGGGTGGCGCTTGAGGTGTGAATGAATATAATATATATCCTTGCTGGGCCTGTCTAGACTTTGAAAGATCTACTTGATAGCTGCCATCAATTACATCACATACCAGATTGACTGCGATCGTTGATGTTATATTAACAATACCAGGTGAGATATGACGGCCTCCACCGTATGGATCGTTATTATGTTTAAGAATAACCGGTGGTGGGGCTATTTTTCTCCATGATTCAAGTATTTTTGGAAAATAATCGTTAATAAGATCGTCAAGTGATTTTTTTTATTTCAGCGTTATTTAAATCTGGTATTATAAATGTTTGTAAATCTTTTTCTGTTATTTTGTAATGATCAAGAAATAACTGTTTTTGTTTTGGAGCTGAGTAAGGATTTCCATTGAGTTTAGTCGCAATGTTTATAATACTTCGATTGGCGATGTATAAATCAAATACGATCCCATTTAAATGTTTTATTGTTTCGATTATCTGATTTTTTACACCATCGTCACAATGTTGTGATAATGAAATAAATAAACTTTTTAAATCATTAAATGTTTTATCGTATTCAGGATTAAGAACATCTAAAAACATTTTAAAATATTTTTCATCAACAATCTCTATCATAGTCTGCATCCTGGCGTCTATGATGACATTAAATGCTGATCTACTCATCTTGGGGATTCTTTTACCGTCAAAATCAGTAAAGTATTTTTCATTGTTGCTTGGATCAAATTCAAATCCTATATAATGCCATTCATCTTTATTTCGATATTCTGGATCTTTAATGAATCTTTTTTCGCTTGTCTTAAATTTTTCCCGCGCTGGTTCTGGAATTCCATTTGACCTTTGGTCTGGGGGAACATCAGGCCATCCTAACAAAGATCTGACTGAACTTTGATAAATATCTACAACATAATCAGGGGAATTTATTTCAATCGCCGCTGATAATGTTGGTTCGTAAACAGTGATTCCTATTTTGGATTCTTTTCCTGTAATAGATTTAATTCTACGTTGGAACTCATCATTAATCTGTTCTATTTGATAACTGTACGTTGAAATTCCAACAACTTGCCAATCAGGAGTTCCATCAGGTTTATTCTTATTTGAAAATACAAGTGAATTGTTTGCTGGTAGTCCACCAAACGATTTTGACCTGATATTTGGCCAGCAATGATAAACTCGTAATTGTGCTAATGCTATTTCACTTGCTGAAATTGCAGTTGGAAAGTTAACGCTAAATTCAGAATTGGTCGAACTTAATGATATCATAGTAGTATTTGACGGCGTTGTATTAGTGACGATCTGTTGTAATAGTTCTAACGTTGACATTATTTAAAATACTTCGTATTTAATTATTATTTTAATACAACGCATTGCGTTTTCTCTCGGGAATTCAATCTTCCACTTTATCACAAGTTATTTTATCATTAGAATCGCTAGCGATTCTAAATGCTTCATCATAGGTTTTCATTATCATCGCGAATTCCTCATCAGATATTTTACCATCGCTGAGGTACGCCGAAAGATACGATGATAGTTTAGAATAAGATGTTGTTACTGTGTGTAGTTTTATTATATACTCGTGTAATTTATTATTTGTACATGTAGATATTTTCTTAGCGATAATACTGAGAATGCCTGCGATAATCGTTGAAGTTGAAACGACAATTGTTACAACTGCAGGTGCTGTCATTGTTATTGTTGATAATAATAATCCGGTTCCAGCAATAACAGCAGAAACTGAGTAAACAATTATATCAATAACAACCATACGTCTGAGATATTTTTTTACTTTTACTGTATAATCGTCGATGATATTTTTTAGTTTGGTTTGACATTCACATACTTGATTGTATCTGTGACGTTGAACGTCGATAAGTGACACCGTCACTAGGGTTTGATTCATTATACAATGACAACGTCATTTAATTAAGTAATTACTTGAAAAGTTTCAGCTACGAATTCCAGACACCACCAGTAACGTCTCGGGGGCATTTCCGTTGATGTCAAAGTAAATGTTTCTTTGATGTTCTTATTTAGCATCACCAGTAGAGGATTATAATGTACATTCGGTGATGATGAAGTGGCCGCAGTAATTTCCAAACCGTACACGGATAGCCTGTATAACCCAGTTACTTCTGCGGTATGTTCGAGAGTGTTATCGCGCGGTGTCCATGTTCATGATCCTGATGCTACTGTGTACACGATATTTTTAATTTGTCCGTGTGGAATTTTAATCAGATTAGTTTTTTGAACAATTTTAGGTATTCCACTGACAATGTCGTTGAGTTTCGTGTTAATGTCGGAGAGTTTGATATCAATGGTTGGTGGACTTCCAAAAAAATCATTAATAGATCTGTTTATATTTCGACGAAAATTTAAGAATGTTTGTACGTGATTAGTAAAATCAGCATTGAATGTAGTCATTTCATCATTGATTGTAGCTAACGAAGTTGTCATAGGAATTTCCTTATCGTCTACATATTTCTTCGTTGCAGCGTCGAAATCTGATTCTGGTGTTCTAAGATTATTAATACCATTATTATTCATGTTGAGAAATGCATGCATTATACCACCGTTGACTAATACGTACTTAGATTCTTGATCATCTACGTATTTTTTTGTTGCTGCATCTGTATCTGCGGCTGGGTTACCAAGGTCTATAATTTTATTTCGATTCATGATAATGTGACCCGTGAATGAATCACCAGCTCGCTTGATAAAATCGTTAACTGACTTACCGGAATCTTGTATTTTACCTTGATCAGCAAAAGTAACGATATTATTAATAACCGCGGTGGGAATTCGTATAAGTACATCTAACAGTTGTACATTACTTGTATTTAATCGTCCTTGTTTATCCTGAAAAACAACGACTTCATTTTGATCCACACTTGTGATATTTAATAAATCATCGATTTCATTTCTGAGCTGATCAAGAGTTGCATATTTAGATAAATCGACTTGCTGCTGAGCTTTGCGAGAAGATCTTCCATAAATATCTACCATTATATTTACTAATATCTGTTTAAGTGTGACAACGTAGTATATTCATGCACGACTTTATGAGGTGGCGTTGTTGATTTTGATACAGCATCAAGTACAGCGAGTACTTCTCGACAACATATTGGCGGATCCGTTAATTTTTGTGTTGGTAATGTTGAATACCAGATCTTAGAACGCATCGAATTCTTACTTTGCATAGCAGTACTTCGTACTGTGCTAACATATTTTAAAAATTCTTTTGGTGGTGCCAGTCCATACGAATCAAAATAAATAATTCCATGTGGATCAATTGCATATGCCACCCAATAAGTGCCAGGACCAGAGTTTTTATCGAGATTAATAATACCAGTTTCATGTTGCATTGCAGCGGTAGGTAATTGATCACGCATAAAAACTCCTGTAAAGTTTTTTATATTCAGTTGCTTAGCAGCATTAAGTAAATCAAAATTAGACATAGGAAGAATCATCGAACTCGATGACGAAGTCACCGGGGCAGTCTTAGACCTTTTCCGTACCATGAATATGGGGTTCCTGGCAATCTTAGACCGCAACCGTATGCTGGGCCTCATAATCTTTGACGGCCCGGCTGTGGCACGTTTGGTGCTCTTAGACGTCTTCCGTGTTGTTTTGCCCGTGATCTTCTTTTTAAGTTTTCTGCGTGCATAATTCCTTGACCCGTTGCTTTCTTTAACGCCATTCCAGCAGCGGTTCCAACAGCGCCTAATGCAGCTGCTTTTGCAACAGCTGGGGCTGCAGCGGCTATTATTGCTGGTAACGCGGCAAGAAGTGGAAATATGCCACCCGTTTTAACGATGTCTTTAATGACACTCGCAGAAAGATTAAGTTTTATACCTTTATTTAATTTTTTTGCTTCATTGAAATGCCTATGCTGGCGTTCTGATAATGATAGCTTATTCGGACCATCTGCGATTTGTTCTCGCTTTAGTGATATTTTTACCGCACAATTATTTTTTGATGATGATCGTAGCTTTTTAATCTGACCAGGAGTCAGACTGACATTAACTAGATATGATATTTATAATTATTATGAGCGATCTAATTACATGTTTTCTACTGGGGCATCAAGAAATCTCATTCGTCCACCAACACCTTCAAGTAACATTGATTTATCACCGAGTATAACAGCAATTGCTCTGTAATTAGCAATAACTCCTCGTCACACGAGCTCGAAAATGTATATCTACAATAGATTTTCTGGTTAAATCTAAATGTTCCAGCGAAAAGCAATAAATCGGATATAATGTTGTAAAATCTAGCTGTGATATTTGTAAACCAGTATCAACATTTTGATCACGTCCCATGAATGTCATTAATCGATGATATGCACGTGCTACATGATTTAGCTCGAAATTTAACAAAATATCCTCGGATGGTTCTTGATGTCCGTTTATTCTCAATGAAACTTCAGTAACACCGAGTTTATCAAATATCATATGACTATTATTTTGATTGTTTACTCATGCATAATTTTGAAGCGCAATAAATATATGTCTTGGTGCAGAAACATCTTGCTGTGATGCTATATGCCATGTGAATAAACCATTAACATTACTTTGTACAACATCTGTGGTCATTGTCAGCCATGATAACATTGATTTACCACCTTGACTCATAAAAGAGAGTAAATGTTCTTCTTCAGGTATTGTTGGAGTTATTACTGGCATCCACAGAGAAAGTTTTGTTAAAACTACTTTTCCAACATGTTCTGCTGGATTAGCTGCTGGTATAGCACGCCATATTGCATCATCGTCGGTACCTTTTCTTATAAGTACAACTGTATGTTTGGCTCCGAAAATAACTTTTCTAACATTTCTGCAAAATCCAAAGATGTGTGATAATGGAATTTAACATGAAAATAATCTTCTTCCACCTTGCAACATTGATTTACGTGTTGCAAGTCCTAAGTTATAATTTGGATTCATTGCTGTAACTGTGTCCCCAGCTACATTTAGTGTTACATTTCTGTTTTCTCGATGATCAGTTATATCTTTGGCAAACATCATTGACGGACCAGCTGATTTTGAATAATCATCGCTGTATCTTGCAAGACCAATTATTGTTGTAGCTACATCAACATCATTTTGAATTGATTCAATTTCTCTCCCATCAATCATGTATATGGCGCTTTTGAATAACGCCATAATATCATTATTAACAAAACCAATCGCATAAGCATCAGCCATCGCAGCATTATTATCAGCTCTCAAAATTTCACCTTCTACTTCAATGAATGCCTCAGCGGGTAAGAAATATCTGCTTGTATCCTGAACTTGCAGCTCAATTCGTCCAGTTTGATTTGGATCTCGTGCATCATAAGAATAATACTGATAATCGCGCACAGATTCATCTTTTAAAACTGGTGCATCCATGTCAAACGCGGGATCAGATATACGCTTGAACATCTTTATTATTATGGTCTTCGTCTAACACGAAGACCGCTTCCTGCTATCAGATTAGCGGTTATATTTTTTTCTTTTTCTAACCCAACATTAGTGTTGGCTAGTCTATCCTTGATTGCTGAGAATGCTTTGCTAGCAACATCACCAACAGCGCCAATACCTTTTTCACGAACAACATCAATAGCTTTCATTCCTAGTTGCTTTGCAAGCGGTATTGCTTTGGGGGCTATCCTTCTAAATAGACCTTGAACAACATCACCTAGTCCATCTCCGTAGGTCGTTTTGTATACTGGTAATCGTGAATTTATTACCCTGACCATGGTTGGTCTATGAGTATTGTGTACGATCAGATTATTATTAAGTGATTTTATCTCTAATTGCATCTAATTACATACTCAGTCACTATGATAATCATAAGTGACATCGTCACTAATTTCATTAATAAGGGACCGATAAACACCAATATCCATAACACCACTTGTAAATAATCGCTGACAAATATCAGCTGCTTCATTAATGATTTCTGGGGAATTATTGCCAGCTCGTTTTCCTCCAATGAGAATTTCTAGTCGATCAACATTAGCAAGGACGTTATTGGGAGAAGTAATAAGGCCACTTCCTAAACCACTTCCAGTTGCGCCAAAATCTTGATATTCTTCCTCTGTTATTTTGACTGGTTGTCGTGGTGATTGAAATCATTTCATCATTTCTCGAAAATGTTGCGGTAATGATTGTTCTCGTTGTTGTTGTGGTGATGGTAATTCAAATTGTCGTTGTGGTGATGGTAATTCAAATTGTCGTTGTGGTGATGGTAATTCAAATTGTTTAACTTGTTCGATATGCTCATATACAATCTTATCAAAGATATTAAAATTTTTAATATCTTCATTAGATCTGATTTCCGGAGTATTAGTAGCGATGCGATATACATCCTTAATCCAATTGGCAGAGCTTAGAGATTTAACATGTTCTGGTTTTACATATTTTTGTCTTTCATAATATCCATACGCGGCAATATCAAGTAATTGATTTGGGTCCTTGATAGCAGCAATACCTTCAGGTGTAAATTTATCTATTATCTTAATTCTGGTTCTTGGTGGTTTAGGTTGTGGTTGCTGTGGTTGAGCCCCAGGTTGAGCTGCTTGAATACGAACAGCAATATCAACAGGTAATGCTTCAAGAGCTTTCTGTGTTGCCTCAGTTGCTGTAACAATTTTCTTTGTTGGTTCGACAATCGGTTTAAATAATTGTTCTGTACCTTCTGTAAATTCCACTTGAGACTCCTGACATGATTGTAGTTGTTGCTTGACAGCATCACGGACGGGTAGATATTTTTTAATTGCATCTAGTCGCTCTCGAACTAATCTAGTTGTGTGAGATTCTCCTATCATTATTGATATAACAATAATGATTTAATTATAGCAGCAGAGGGGGTGAACGACCAGCGTTGAGTGACCAACACGTAAACGAAACATTCCTAAAAGTAAAAACGCGCGTCAGAGAAAAGTAACAAAATGAGCTAACTAGTTAGAGGTTGTGGTTTAACGTTATTGACCTTAAGATTTCCTTTTCGTAGGAAGGTTTATTTTTCATAAATAAGGTCTCGAACAAAAATGGTCTGTTCACCCCTCTGCTGCTAAATTTTACAATTTTTAACAAGGCACAATGAAGCAAAGTCAACTTATAAATCACAAATATAGATACTAACAGAAAGCCTAATTTGTGTTCTGTTTATATATGTAATTTTCGTAAAAGTATCTTGAGATTCAAAGAATTTATTTCAACTTCCAATATAAAGTCAACGGTAAATCTGCCAGTTGACCACGAATATGGCGGCTGATGACGTCATTCGGGAACTATCTTTTTTTTTTCCTCAGGTCTCACTGGACAGTTTATCTGGTGAAGTTTCATCCGACAATGACCTATTGCAGAAAAATGAGAATAATTTTACGCTGAAGATACAAATAAAAACAAACTAATAATTTTTGTAGAAAGCATGCATGTGAGATTTTGACTCCGGCAATCAGGTTAATTCCTTATACAACTGGTGGCTTTTATACTGAACCAACACTGCCACCAACCCCTCATTTTTACATTCATTTTTGACAGCAAAGAGCTATTTTGACTATTTTCCTGTGACAAGGCGGCTAAAAGAATCAGTATGTGCCTTATGCATGAATAAAGTTCACTAGCACTTTAACAAATTTGCATACTTTTCATCACCCCTCAACCACCTCGATTTTTAGATATTTATCTCTGTAGCAGGCATACATAAAGACATAAGCCAAGTTGGCTGTTCATTTGCAGCCCAAGTTACGCATTTGATCTCCAGTGCTAGTCTAACTGTAACAAGCATTGAAGAAACAAGTCAACCCATTTTCTAGTCCTACATTTAAGACGTAGCACATGTTTTTGTTTTTAGTGCTACGTCTTACAACCCAAATAAGGGCCTTGTATAGCGTGTTCCGATGTCGTTGACATCGGAACGAGTAGCCAAAGTTTCAGGAATATCTCACACACTTGGCAGCCTATATCGACACTCTTCCACTAATTTATGTGTAATTAATATACTTACTGTGCTGTCTTTATCCTGGTGGAATTGACACTAGCAAATGGATGCATTTTCATGTTCCGTTGACATACATTTGAATTTGTTGCAATGCGATGGTAGTCGAGATGTGCCGAAGTATGTTCAAGTAGGTTATGTGGAAGATATATTTCTTGAATGAAACGAAACGTTGCTTATAGTTCCAATAGAAATAATATATTTTTTTATTCGTTTCGTTAAAGAATAATATTTCAACCTAACCCGATTTCGGCATTCTCGGCTTTCATCGCTTTTCAGTTGGGCCAACGAGACTTGAAAAGAGGTCCATTTATTTTGTGAGAATTTGAATTTATTAGAGAAAAGACATCAGGTTAAGTAGGGGGCTCCTCAGATGATGTTAATTCTGAGAGGAACCACACCAATAAAGATAAAGGAAAGTGGCTTTCTTACAAGATGAAATGGTTATGTGATGTACTGTTTGCAATTTAATGTGCCATGTATGCAAACTGTATTTGGCTTGCTGTTTAAAAGTCTTAGTTTCTCAAAACGATTCTGCATGGTATTTTAATATGATCTTAACATCCACGTTGGGGCAGAGGTGTTCTGTATGACTTTTTTTCCTTCAGATTATTGTTTTTTTTTTTCTAGCGTCGAGCACCAGTGCGTTTGGGGTAGGGTGAGGACTGAGGTGCCCGAGTGGCATAAGCGCTCACTTTTACAGTAGTCCTACATGTAAGACCTCTACGCTGATATTTGTTTTGGACGTCTGAGACATAGCACTAAAACATAAATAACATGTGATAAGTCTTACATTGTAGGACTAGCTTTTACAGATGACTAACCTGCCTGTTTGTGTGGGTTCGAGTCTTGGGTTCGGCCAGCGTGTGTAGTATAGTAGCTTACTGGGGTCGGTGGTTCATGCCGGTGTTTTCCCAGGTTTTTCCTATTCCAAATATATCCTGGCCGCCATGTATATCACGTACTGAAAAATGGTGTTAAACCCATTAACACCAACAGCATCATTCACGTGGTAATGCTTACGTAGCTCTTATTATATGGCAGAATATTTTGTTGGCTGGAATCATTGTTATGGGGGCAGGGGCCAGTTTTTATGTACAAATTTAATGACGCAATCGGCGACCTAGTTTAAAAAATCAAATACACAAGTGGGGTCAAAAAGGTCCTTATTTTTAGATACCTATATTAAAACAAAACATAAGGATATTATCCACCTTACCAGAGAAGTCAACCTACTGCAGAGTAACTATGGAAGGTGTACATACCTGACATCAATTTCAAGAACAACACAAGCCCGAAACACCTAGTTCACAAATATATCCCTATCTTTAATTAGTAAACAATAATAGCTGAAAAAGTCACACCATAGCCTTAAGTTAAGAAATTTGCCAGGGGCCAATTTATGAAACTGGACCCTGCCTCCTATACCTGCACTGACAGTCAAAACTTAAAACTATTCATTGGTATAGACATTTGTTCTGGGTTTCCCTAAACACAGTAAAGCACAATAATGGAGATGAAAACACAATAAGGAAAGAAAGAAATTTAAGTAATGGTTCATGAAATTAATCTTTTTGTGTATACAGTATCAAATATGGGTTTTATTGGACAATAATAATGTAAATGTGTGTACTGGTTGTTATTTTTACATTAATGTTTCAGTTCCTTGCATCATCAGATTCATGTTATGGCATGACACCAACAAAATCAAATGGCTGCTTATAAACAAATGATGCTTCAGGACTGATGCTGTGATGCTATTAAAGATCACACCAAAATCCCTGCCCAAAAAAGCAAGATATTGACCTTGATATGTGTGCTGGAAGTGGTGAGATGACCCCATTATAACATCAGGGTTGATGTCTTACATTGTAGTACTTAACAATCTCTATACTGCTCACATTGGGTTACATCCCTTTCATAAGATAATGTTATGATATATCATGATGAGTGCGACCAGTATCATATTTATGAAATTCACCTGATTCAAGGATGAAAGTACTAAATACATTTCCTTGTATTGCCTTTTTCCAGCATCCTTTATGGAGTGTATAGCCCTAATTTGTGCTCTTTTCTGCAATGTAAAGGTATAATTTAGTTCCATATAGCACCATTGGAAACTTGATATCCTATATAGACATATGCATCTACCTGCACTGCCAATATATTTCAGTTCTTATAGTAAGAAAGAGACAGTGTTAAGTGAAATCGCAATATTCTTAGGTCAAATTGAGCAAAATGCTATTTTCCCAGGGTGACAAAGGACAAAGTACATTTAACCTGGGGTCACAATTTGCAGGGTACCTTGTCCTTCCTCTCTAAATAGGAATCAGCAAGTTTGGGGAAATATGGAAAAGAGAGTTGTAGGTCAAATTTTGTAGTGGCAATTATTTTGTCAGCAGCTTGTGCTTTTTAACTTGGCAGGTTGAAAAAATGTCAGCTTCTGAACTTTTTAAGGGTAGCCCATGGTACCAGTTGCTGAAAAACATTATTTAGTTCCAAAACTGACATTGAAAACAATATGTTGAATAAGAATGTGATTTAATGTATATATGTATGTATGTATGCAGACCCGGCTGGTTGCTTGTGCGAAGTGCGTGATGCACACAGGCACCTTTTCATTTCCTGTTTGTTTTATTCGCAATTTATTCGAAAAAAAATTTTTGGAAAGGCGCCAAACATTCGTCGCACACACAAGATAAACACCGCGTGCTGGGCCTGTATGTATGTATGTATGTATGTAAAACCACAATTATCTTTTGAATATAATTTGGCTACTAAATGAATCACAGAAGTCCCAAAATATCATAAAAAAGTCAACATTAGAAGACAGTAGTTGACACTGGAGAATCAGTTAACAACTAACTTTAAATAAAAAAATGTACTAAACAGTATGTAATGCAAATTTTAAAATAGTGCACATTTGTCACTGTCATCAGCAGTCAGTGTTTATTGTCTTGATAAATTAGCCAAAAAACAATTTTTTGATATTGATCATTCTTGTCCTTTTGTCTGCACTTATGAAACAAGATTATGGCTATTATACATTGATTTATTTTTATTCAATAGGATATACCAATGTAGGAGTAATACAAAAAGTAGTTTGCATACTTTATTGATTTATTGCTTTATTTCACATAATTAATTAAATTGCTTTTTTGATTATCATCATCTGTCATTCATTTACATGATGAAGATGGTTCAGAAATAATACTTGAGGTAATGATAGAGTTAGGGAAAGGTATGTTACACAATCATTTTCATAAAGCATGTCATTATTGTGTAAACTGAGTCATGCAAAAGGTTATTTATGTTTGGAAACTCATTCTTGTAGCAGCTCATTGTATAGCTGAAATTTATTTTGGAAACTGAAAATTTTCAGTAAGGATGGATGCACCATGAAATATCACTGTATTTTTTCTTTCAAAGATGTTTATGTTACAAGCGAAAAAAGCTGGTAAACTGTGCCAAAACCTTGCATTCATCCTTGACATGTTATGAATATATGTAAATTCAAATGGGATTAGAAATAAACAACACTGAGGCTGGGCAGAACATTCAGTATCTGGCCGGTGGGGGGCATGGGGCTACCATTGTGGTAGAAATTTTCATTTTCAGTCAAATCAGGACAAGTAAATTTTGATCTTTAAGGTTGTTTATTACTGCATGTATAAAACTGTTTCAGTTTCAGAATGCAGGAAACTAATGAAGATCTTCAGAAAGAGACTGGAGAGACTGTGAATAAGAGACGACTGCGATGCCCTTACAATGACACAAATTGGATATCCAGACTTTCATTTTGGTGAGAGTATTTTCTAATTTTGTAAGAATTGGCAAGTGCAGTCCTTACTTGAGTTTAAGTTTCCTCTCACCTTTTGCACACCATTTTAGATAAGTGGACATTTACAACATGGTTTCAGTCCATAATTTGACATTTACGTAGGGTTTTCAGATCATACTTTAATCCAAGTTTCCTCTGACTTTTTCCACACCATATTACATATGTTGACATTTATGTTGGGGTTTCAGAGCATATTCACTATCAGAAAGATGGAATTCACTGAAAACCACATGATGTTCAAATGGGGTGTTCACTTTTAAATGGGCTGTCAAAATTATAAAGAATGTTACCAGCCTCAGATTAACAAAAAGAATTTTTATAATTTCATTCATAGCTGTTAAAGCTTATTTTTTTGCATGAAACACAAACTATGTTTAATTATCAAGCACAAAATCCAAATAGCTGCAGGTACAAATAAAGTGTAATGAATACTATCATGATTGTTGTTATAGGGTTTAACACCCTTTTTTGGCACAAGATAGGCTATATATGGCAGCCAGTATCATTGGTGGAGGAAGAACCTGGGAGAACCCCAGAAAGAACCACCGATCCATGAGAAGCTACTAGCAAGCATTCTCACATACCCACAATAGCCGAACCAGAGACTCGAACCCACGCAGACAGAGGAATACTATCATGAAATGGATAAACATATTACATACCTTATGCACATTTCTGAATAGGAATATAGTGGCATGACAGTGTAAAAATCTTTTGACAGTAATTTTACGTACTGTAAACATTTCGAGGTTCAAATATTACCCCTAGATTTATAACAGTTTTTTTATGTTGCACTTCAGACAATCCCTGCTCTCCATGAATTGAATTTTAGTTAACAAGCATCAACTTATGAGTGAGTTCATATGGCAAGGTTGACTTTGAGTAAGTTCATATGGCATGGATGACTTTAGAGTCAGTATATATGTCATGAGTGAGTATATATGGCATGGATGACTTGTGAGTGAGTATATATGGCATGGATGACTTATGAGTGAGTATATATGATAAGTATGACTTAAATCTTAATAAATTCTTACAAGTTTTGACTAAGTACAGTGACTTGAGGTATAGAAGTTCTAAATTTACAGCCACAGAGGACCATGACTTTCAAAATTTAGCCATAGGTGACTTTCATATGGTGGCATCTGCTTAAGAAAGTGCCATTTTAGCGAGCGGCATGTGTAGTTTGCCAGCTGTGATATAATTATGATAAGTAATTAGTTTAATAATATTCCTCATTGACATCTGTTTTGCAGGTGGCTGAATTCCCTCTTCAAACTAGGGTTCACAAGACAGCTGAAAGTGGATGATTTGTATGACGTACTGCCTCAAGATGAGTCCAAGCACTTAGCAGATAAACTGGAGAAGTAAATAATTCCAATTTTATCTTGTCTGTGATAAATATTACAATATTCATCCATCTGTCCTTCCAGCCATCCAGCATCAGCTTTTAACCTTTTCTTTAACCCATTTTATCCGGAATACGACTACGGGCATAATACCTCATTCTATCCTGAATACGCCTGTGGTTGTAGTATCCCATTTTATCCGGAATACGACTATGGTCGTACTCTACTACGTATGTGTGTAGCATCTCTAGAAACACGTGTTATACATCACAAATGCTTGTGTACTTCTTCACCAACACAAGAAATGGTTAAAGCACGCATGCGCAGTGAAGTTCTAAAAAACATGTGGTTGGAAAAGAAATTGTTGGTTTGAAAATCGATCGATAAAATGATGGACAACAACTCAGATGTAAACATGGATATTGATAGTGAAGGTAGCGACATTTAAGTTGACGATTTGGATGATTCTGATGATAATATTGACTTAAATGATGGGTTAGATATGAATCAAGTTGATGAAAGAGATGATGCATGGCTTCATGCACTTTTTGACAGTGATTCGGAGAATGAAGCTGACTTTGAAGGCTTTCAAGAGGAATGGGTCCAGGATGATTTTTCTCCTCGGTTGCAGCCACGATTTAAATTGATAGAAGGGGCAACACCCAGAAGAAGCTGATGCACAACATTACTTTGAATTGCTTTGGGATGATTTAATCTGGAAAAAACTTGTTGATGAAACAAACTGTTACGCTGAACAGGAGCGTAGAAACCCCCCACCAAAGTCACCAAGATGGACGCCAAATTGTTTCAAGTGTTTTGTTTGCAATTTTAGTAAAATTATTATAACTTTTGAACTAACAGTACTAGAAACTTCAAATTTGGACCAAAATACTAGAAATAGAATTATCTTTATTTTATTCCCATACTATTTGGAGCATTTCATTCATCTTCATGAAGAAAAGATTCACTGAACATCATGGTAATTTTTTTAAATTTTTTTTTTTCTTTCTTTCAAGCCATATTTCAAAATACAGTTGTGAGCATGTACATTGGTAAATTTTAACAAAACAAATATCACTGTGTTGCAAATTTTATTACTTTTTCAGAGATACATAGTTTTATATACTTTAAAAAAGAAATAACAATGTTACAACATTTTTAGTAAACATGGTGAAGGTCATCACAATTTCTGCTACTGCTGCTGTATGAGGCTCCATTTTACCACAGTGTATTTAGAATTGTTTCTCAGGAACCAGGCACTGCAGTTGAAATTGGAAAACAGGATAAAATGGGTTAATAAAAACGTCTCAGTTTTGAGTAGAATGTTGAAGACTAAAATAAAGATAAAAAGTCCATTTCACAGACATCAGATTCACATGCATCCAAGACGATGAGGGATCAAAAGGTCTTAGGTCAAGTTAACATGATCAGATGTTGTTGTTGAAAAGCTAAGGAAGAAACAGACCTATGAATGCTGATAGTCAGACTTGTTGTATATATGATATATGGCAACAGTTTTGTGTGATTCCACTAGCAGTCACCAAAATGACACACGGAATACAATTTGTGGCCAGACTAGGGTTCGAACACATGACCTTCGTAACATTAAACAAGTGCTCTGGCTCTTGAACTACCACAATGATGGTAAGTCTTTGGAAACAAAAAAGATTAAAAAAAATTTCATGTCCCAAGAATTGTATAAATGTAAACACCAGACATTGAGTCCAAACACACATAGGCACACAAAATTGTCAAGACAAAATTAGCAAGGTCACTGTAAGTCACACAACAGTGACCAGCTCTTGTTCATTAACCACATCAGTAAACTTATAAACTACTGTAATTGTTTTTATGTCATTATTTGGCATGTGCACATTTTCCAATTTCTCCAACATCATGTTGTTATAGGGTTTAATGCCATATTTCAGCACAATATAGGCTATATATGGTGGCCAGTATAAATGGTGGAGGAGGAACCCAGGAAAGAATCACCGACCCACGAGAAGCTACTGGCAAACTTTCTAACATACCCATGTTGGCAGAACCCACACAGAGGTGAGATGGCAATGATCTGTAATGGTGAACGTTTTAGACCACGTGGTCACTCGGGCCCCTCTCCAACATGAAATAACATAAAGGTTATTAAATACTGTATAATTCATGAGCCGCTTAGACTTTACTGAGAGACCTGTACTGTAGTGTACAGTACTTTGTACAAATCATGTGTAGCATCACTTATAGCCTTGTTTATTCCCAAATATGCATATGCAGATTTTGTTTTATTCATCTTTTTTACTAAATCATATTCTTCCAGATCACATTTAAGTTCTAGCTTGACTTCCTTTGCAGTGCCCCGAGTGGCCAAGTTGTCTAAAGTGCTCACCGTTATGTATCACTGCCATCTCACCTATGTCTGCGTGGTTTGAGTCTTGGTTTGGCCAATGTGGGTATGTGAGAAAGCTTGCCAGTAGCTTCTCGTGGGTCAGTTGTTCTTTCCTGGGTTTTCCCGGGTTCTTCCTCCACCATTAATACTGGCTGCCATGTATAACCTATCTTGTGCTGATGGCCGCCATGTATAGCCTATCTTGTGTTGAAAAATGGCGTTAAACCCTACAACAACAACAAGAACTTCCTTTGCTGTTTTATTTATTTGATCCACACTCAAAGTGTTAACATTTTTCAGTGATATAAGCGATCCTACAAAGTGAGGTAATTGTTTTGTATGTTTAATTTGTAATGTTTGTTGGCTTTTTTCAATGATTATTTGTTAAGTATAACTGTATTTTGTACTTGACCTTGTATCTCAAATCAAGTTAATGGTGTACCTCACCAGTGACATTTATTTTGTAAACAACATAATGATTGTAGTGTTCTGTGTGTATTGATTCAATAGTCAGATCATTATTAATGGAAGTAAATGGTTATTGTTGGTTTTTTGCACTTTTCTGTTACTTAGTTTAAGGCCATTGAGTCGTAATATGATCGAAATGAAAAGAGACACTTTTAATTATGTAAGGGACATATCTGTCATATATTCATTAAAGAATGATCATAATATAGGTTAAAATTCTGAATATAGATCAACTAAGATCATCATCGATCCATTTTAGTTTTTTGTTTTGGTTTAATCCAAATTGTACTTTTCCACACATTATTCATTCCACTTTTGACTTTGGCAAGCTAGCTGTTTTGGCATATCCTTTTGTTCATATTTGGCAGATTTGTCTTTTGTTTTCTGACAGCAATCCAGGTAAGTTAATTGTTTAAACCCAGAAACTGGCTTGGGTAAAGGGGGAATTGTATCTGGCAGCAGTGCCAGTACTGTTTGTTCTACAACTTTATTCCACACAGTTAACTGTTTTAAAATCTAAAGTGGGTTGAGAAGGACAAGATGCAGTGTATAATGCTGGTGATAAGTCATTTTGTAAATTCTTTATCATGTACTGAATTCATAGCAATCACTGGTGTTGTTTTTCAATGTGTAATTACCTTTTACTCCATAACATTAGCACAATTACTGTAGCTGAGTAAATGGGGACTTTTTAAAGTTGCATATATCAAAGCAACCTACCACTGAGTTTTTACGGTATTACAATTTATTTTCAAAATATTATTTCTGAGTGGATTGAGAAGGACAAGATGCCGTGCATAATAGCACTGGTAAATTAATCATTTTGTAAATTCTTTATATAGTGCTGAATATTTATTGCCATCACTATTTAGTTCATCAGTGTGTAATAACCATAACATCAGTATGATTACTGTAGCAGAATAAACATGTACTTTTTAAGGTCGCATATATCAAAGCAACCATACCTTATTGTATTTAAGTGATACTATGGAAGCATAGTGCAATGGTGCCCATGACTTGAAACCAAGGGATGTACTTCAATCAGTGCAAATTAAAATCTTCATTGTACATTCAGTGATGCCATGATGTGAACAAGCTCACTAAATTCCAGCATTGAACCAAACACTATTTTTGTTGTTGTAATACTGGTATAACATTTTAATGAGTTAGGTATTTACATTTTCAAGACAAAAGAAACTGTTGCAACTCAATAAATTGACTGATTTTTATGTCTGCCATTTTGCATATATCTTGTGATTGGTCTTGGCCATCCATTAATCCATCTTTCCATGTGTCCATATGTCTCTTTGTGGTAGTCAGTTCTCTTTGTAACTTAAACTGCATCTACACTGATTGAGGTAAGGTGGACGTATTTAGTTCAATGAGAATGAGTAGATGGTAGCAACAGTCTCATAACCGGGCTTTAGTCCATGGGGTAGGATATGGTGAGGTTCAGTGGTCATGTTTTCACATATTATATGTAGGGCTGTCAAAAATCACGAACAACCAACCCGGGTACCCGTTGCGAAATTTAACGGGTACCTGTTAGCACATGAATGACATGTACAACCGTAGACCAACTAATTGTTATCCCCATTTCTTTAATATTTTGTATGGCGATAGAGGCTAACTGTGTAATGCACTACTCGGTCTGATGCGTCCACACCGATGTGAATGATCTGACCGCACGCTATTAATTAATAAATTTATTTAGAATGACCTTTGTACACAGATGGTAGGTATATTCCAACTTTTAATGATCACTGTGATCAGCCGCTTTAAATCGTTTAGAACACTCACCTTTTTTTAAAGTATAAGTCCTTGTTAGAACAGACCACGTTTATTCATCGGCTTTTGACCGCAGATTTGAATTACCCACGCATGCGTGTAAAGCAGCTTTACCACATGTCAAGAGTAATGCGTTAAAACCGTCTTTGTGTGTGTGTGACTGTGTGTGTGAGAGAGTGAGGAGACCACAAACTGAATTCACTACACAATAGTAATAATTCAAACTAGATAATATAATGTTTGTAAACGTTTTTATTTTTATGAGAAAAACTCAGAAAGAATTTAGCAAATCTTAATAATGCCAGTCTGTCATAGTCAACAAGTACATGATCATTGTTCGCAACACATTTTCCAGTTTCTGTTCAAAAAAACTAACATATCGACCGTATCTGGTGACAGCGATGCACGTTTCTTGTTTATAACGTGTCCAGCAGTCGAAAATGCACTTTCTGATGGAACCGACGTCGCAGGAATACAGAGATACTTTCGTGCAAGGGTAGCCAGCCTGGGATAACGTGGTGTATTGTCTCTCCAATACTGAAGAATGTCACCATTAACATTAAGTGGCGTCTCCGACAGATATGTTGACAATTCGTCTACTGATGAAGCGTTGTCATCTGCGGCACACAGAGAAGCGAGATCATCAAATATATTATTTTCTGCGGCATTTTCCAGTCTCTGTCTCTTCAATTCTGGTTCATCCGTTTTGTCAGTGATGGCATCATTAGTTTGCAACACAATTAGTGGATCCGGGATTACTACTGCCATCAACTCCAGTCTGACAGCAGCGTACGTCTCCTGTCGTGGTGCTTCTTTAAAAAACTTTAAAAGTTTATAACGCGGATCGACAACTGCAGCCTTAGCTGCATTGAGCACGCTGTATCCGGTAGGATAATAGCGGGTTTGAAGTTCATTTGTGATTGCTTTCCTACATTCTTTAATTGCAGCTGCGTCATCTGGTTTTAAATCGGAAATGTTTTTCATTATTATGTACAAGTGCACATACACAGACGAGAGAGATGGGTACTTTTGTCCAGATGACATGACAGTAACTTGCTTAAAAGGCTTTAGTATTGGTATGAGAGCTTCAGCCAATGACCAGTTTTCGTCCGTCATTTCATATGTAGAAGCGATGCTGCGGACTGTTACCTGTGGGTCAGACAGAACTGCACCGATCGCCCACCGTAATTTGACGAGGCGTTCCAACATATCAAGAGTAGAATTCCACCTTGTAGAACAATCTATTATAACTTCTGAAATCGTAGTGGTGTCATTATTTTGAAGAGCTTTCTGTTTTTCACGCAAAGCCTGAGCTGCAACTGTACTGCGTTTGAAATGTGCGGATAATCTCCTGGATGCACCAAGCATTCTGGCTATGGATTTCACTTTTAAACCAGCACTAATTGCCAATTGCAACGTATGCGCAAAGCAAAGTTGATTTGGCCAGTCATCTAGCAAGTTCATGGCTGCATTCATATTAGATCCATTGTCATGGACTGTAGCAGCTATTTTATTTATTGGAATGTTCCACTCATTGGCACAATCACTCAGACGAACACTGATATTTTGCCCAGTGTGTCTTTCCGGAGTCTCTCTTGTCTGCAAAATTGCCGATTCTAGTTCCCACATAGGATTTATCCAATGAGCAGTCACACACATATATGCAATGTTCTGCAAAGATGTCCACAAATCAGTCGTAAACGCTACATATAAAGCCTTTTCCAATTTCACCAACAGTTCTCGAACGCCTTCATCATATAGTTTCTTTATTAAAGCTGTTGTCGTTGTTCTAGATTTAATGACGTAATCTGGCTCGAGAAAATTAATTAGACTTTTAAAACCTTCTCCATCCACAATACTTATTGGCCGCCCATCTTGTGCAATAAAGGCCGCAATTCTGCGATCAATTTGTAAGGTCCTGGCTTTTGATAAGTTTGGTTTTCCGACCAAGAATGAAGCAATGCTCGGAGTGCTATTTGTGCTCTCATTCTTATCAACGTCGATGCGATGTGTTCCAACGAGATGTTTCCGCAAAGTACTTGTGTTTCCACCTTTTGCAGAAAGCACCAGTTCACACAACTTGCAACGAGCATTATTATCATTTAGTCATTCAGCATGCGCCCACACTTTAGAACCTTTGCCCATTACTCTTTCTTAAATATTTATTTAAATACAAAAATAATATTACTAAGAGTCACTATAATAACTGTTTTGTTCGACACATGAAGCTCTTCTAAAGTGGCAATAACAAATAGGGTTATTATGCCCCAGTTATACCACGTGACCACGCAGTCGCAGAAGTGTTATTATTTTGGAATTATCGGTATATGTATGATGGCTAACTTTCAAAATTAGCAGAGCTAGTCAACTAGAAAAACAACGAGCTGCTCAAAGATTACTTTGAGGCATTACGAAGATTTCAAGGTGTCTAGGTGATAATTGTTCATAATATAAATTGTGGGATTTCTTTGACATGTGTGTTCGGAAATCAAAGGTATACATCTGGATTTCATTAAAAGAGCACGCAATGTACTGATCATTTAGCACCCACATTCAATAGTTATCGTCTACAAAGAGGTTTATTACCTGTAGAACAATGCTATGTTTTAACCTTGGTATATAATGCCTCGGGGATAACGGTTTGTCCTGTTGCACAATGCCAATGAATTTTATTAATCCAAACAGACGCTCTGATGTATTGTTTATTTATATTAAGCAGGGATCTGGTTTCTAATTAAAGCCATAGCTGTCACACCTGTTTGAAGTGGTTGGCGAGTGTGGCGATTTTATTTTTTTTTTACAGGTGCCCGCGTTTACGTTTCAATACCCGGGTTTTTCAATACGGTCAGGTACCCGAGTACCCGATGACAGCCCTAATTATATGTTCTCTATCTTGCATCTGGAACTGCATATACCCATTACATTGTCTGAGGTCATGTGATCTTATTTGGTATATTGTTTCAGGAGGATGAGTACATGTCAGTGAAGGTTTCAAATCCTGAAAGCATACCTGAGATGGGGAAATGGGTAGGCATGTAAAAAGCAAAAATGTTCAGATATTTGTAATGGCTTTCATCTGAAGCTTCACATGTGTGAAATTTTCTGAATGTGTAAAAGTGCCAGTTTTAGGTCTGGTTTCTCCTTTGTTGCAGATTTTGGATTGTGGAAAGACTGAAGAAGACGAGGCCTAGTCTATTTAGAGCAGTTCTATTGGCATTCAGAAAGGAATGTCTTCTACCTGGAATCTGTTTGATTTTCTCGGTAAGTAATTCCAGTCTCACCATCATGCATCATGGGCTTGTGGATTGCATCTGACTTAATAAGTAGTCACCTTTTGTCTCACTGAATTGGAACATTAGGTCTAACAGCAAAATTTTATCTCAAATATGGTGTGCTTTTGAAGAAGACAGCTACATTGTTTGCTTGTAAGGTATTGAAGTTGTCAGATGGCTCTAAAATGCCTTTTTGTTGTATATATTTTTATATTGGTCAGTGTTTAGGAAATAAACAAAGCTTCATAACTGACATTTCAGTATATTTTAAGTATACGATTTGTAAACAAACGTTAACATGTAAAATTGTATAGTAATCTTGTTTATGTCAATTCCATTCGGGATCATTAAGAAGACATGGAGCAGCTGTTAATATTACAAGTTGCACACCATGGCATTGTGTGATACAACTGACAAATGGTCCTTAGATCATTCTTCCAGCTCTGTTCTCCATCAAGGTTCTCTGAAGTGCTCCTTATCAATCATCCAGATCTTCACAAGTTTGTGTGTTTATTGATGTGGGCTTTTCATATATCTTTTACAGCACTGATGTTGTGTGACTTTTTTTGCCCTTACACTTTTCATTATTATCAAGTGAAAATCATCCCATCCAAAATCAGCTGTGCCACTAATACCTACTACAAAGTAACATATTACATTAGGCTTTATAACAAAGTAACATATTACATTAGGCTTTGAGGAAACAGTGTTAACATCTCTTTCATATCAGTTGGCAGTTTCCTAGTTTATACAAATCTGGCATCACATTTGGATCTGCCTCACCTAGCTGACTGCATTGGACCATCATTCCTTAGCCAGACCATGCTCCATGTTAGATACAAATCGGCAGATATTGTTTGCAAAATCCAATGGATAGAACTCTGGCAGTGCATGACAGACAATGGAGAGAACAGATAGTTGCAGTTGAAGAAATATACTGAATTTTGCCACTGTTGGAGTACCCTTCTTCTCTGCCAGTAAATATGACATACAAAGTTATGAGTTCTGTGGACTTTGATGATGATGAAGAACATTTTTCCTTTCTGAATATTTCCACAATGGATAAAGATGGCAAACATTACTAGGCATTTCATAAATAATATACATGATCCTGGTAGCTGACTCACCTAACTGGTACAAGACACATACCAATCATCATCCAACAGAGGTACCTTCCACCTTCAAGTCTCATAAAGGAAAACTTTCAATGACTGTTTGTCAAGCGCCATCACTCTATGTTCATCATCTATTCAACAACTAGCTAAAGTCTTTCTTTTCCTCTTTTGAAAATAAGAAAAATTCTATTACAGTCAAAGTATATCATTTCATGATCTCAGACAAATTCAGACATCACAGAATAAACCATAAAGGCCACAACAAGGACTTACATGCTTGTTGTCCAGATTTCAACCCTCACTCACCCTGTTTCCAAAATGGAATATCTCCAGGGTATTGATGTGGCATAAGTTACGACTCTATGGTCTTAAACTTAGTAAGGTATAAAGGCTCCCCCCAGAACAAAATAATTATCTGTGTTTCTGGTCGGCTGACTGTCCCTGTTTCTCTTTGCCTACCCTAGCACTTTTGTCCCCATGGTAAAAAAAAAAAAATTTGCAATAAATCACATTAAATATATCTAATGTATAAAAAAAGGAAAAAAGAAATGACATGTCTATCCTATTTTTAATACCAGTGCAATAGGGGTCATGTATTTTTTTGGCAAATAATTTTTATTTCCCTAAATACAAACTGAAAATTTAAAACGAACTTACAGTATTGTGAATTAAATCTCAAATAATCATAAAAGTGCTTTCACAAATCCAAATGTATGGAGTTCCAATTGAATTCCAGTGGTGTTCCAGGTAAATTACAATATTGAATGTGTTGATGTGCCTGTAGTCTCAAACATGCTAATGTGCCAACGTCCTGGAATATGGCATTGTGATAACAGTCTTTTGATGTATCACAATAGTGTAATCCAAAATGTCCTTGTGTGAATTCACTATGATTCCAAATTAATGTTTTAGTCCAAGAATATTTTTGAGCACTTTATAATTCAAGTGAATGATAGTTTCAGTAAATAAATTCAACCAAATTAAAAACTGAAAACAAGAAGAAGACTGATTCTGCTTTAGATCTTAAGGCAAGAATGAATAATTTTTAAAGTAATGAACATTATATAAAAAGCTAAGACACAGTAATAGAGCCAGGATGTAGGTATACATATGATCATTGCAAAAGTCAACAAACAATACAAATTAAGTATACATAGCACTTTACTGATCAAAGTCTCAATCAAGACTTGTATCCTGGTAGAACTAACTTTGGCTTTCATGGTGAATGTGCAACATGCACTGTCCATGAATCTAAAAAATACATGTAGTTCCATTCTGATGGCTCATTTGTACAAAGGACGTATCCTGGTTTTGATTTTAAAACCAGTTTACTATCAGTTGACTGCCAACAAATAACTAGTAGACCTATTGTCTCTCCTCAATCTCTTCGAGAGAGAGGTGATGCTGCTTGACACAGAACTCTTGAATGGTATTGGAGATTGTGGAGAACATCTGCAGGTCATCACAGGGTTTTTCTACCAATTAAAATCAGAAAGCAGGACATAACCCCACACACTCTGGCTTCTTGGCTAAAGGGTGTAATTAGATTGGTGCACTCGGATCTTACAAAGGACATGGCACACAAAATATAAACAAACACGATATTTTGATCAGAGGCATTCTGGAGTTGGCTGCCATGCTCAGTCCACTTTGTCCAGCTTTTGCTTATATGCCCCATTTATGATGGCACAACCTCAGACCTGGGCATGACAGGCAAATTTTGCTGGATTCACTCAAGGACAAGACTTTGATGGTGAAACAATGATATGCGGGACCTGAAGATGTCATTGGGCACCTGCCTGTTGATAATAACCTGGGTAATAAAATGGTCGAGTACCAGTTAAAAATGACCCCCCCAAAAAAACATGTTTCCAAGTTCAGATCAAAGACATAGGAGTGAGTGAGACATAGAATAAAAATTACAGTTCGAGGCTTTTTTACTGGGACTATTGGCTGCTGCACATTTATTCATCATTAGACCTCCTTCTAATTTCCTTATTTTCTATTTATAGTAACTGTACATGAAACAGTTCCAAGGAAAAAGACAGGTTTCTTACTTTTGAAATCATGTGTCACAGATCATTCTATTTATATACACTGCACCGGTGGCCTTATGGTTAGAGCGTCCGCCTTGGATGCAGGAGGTCATGGGGTTGAACCCTGGATTAGTCAACCAGAGACTTATAAAATTGGTACTAACAGCTGCCTCACTAGGTCCTCAGCATTAAGAGGTTAGTGTTATGACTGGTCAGCCTGGTGTTAGGATAATGTGACTAGGTGGGACATCATGCTACATGTCTGCGGCTTGGTGCCAGTGTTAGACATTGCTATAAACTGCCACAATGCAGACACTGTAGCAATATGACTGAAAAATTGTTAAAGCTATGTTAAAAATCCAAGTCACACACACACACTCTATTTGGATACATACATACCTTGCGAACCAGTTTAAATTGAAAAAAAAAAAAAACAGCACCAGATATTAAGAGAAATGGTCTTTTGAGTGTGACTCATGGATGTTATATGACTGGAAAATGTTGGAGGAGAGGGATTTTGTTAAACTTAAATACATGTTGCATCTTGATAAAGACAATTCAATAACGCTTTAATTTTAAAAGAAGAATTCGACAGTATTGTAATATAGCATTCATCATTTGTGGACTTCATGACCATTCGCAAAAGTTAGACATGTAGACTAGTTAAAGAGAGTGTTATGCATAAATAATTCATTTGTTTTGTGTCATTACTCTTGTACTAACTACTAATCCACATGGATTTAACCAATTTGTGACAACAATTTTAACTGCAGATCCAGGTAAGTAGCAAAAATAAAATGTACATTTTTCATACAGTTTTCTGTAATTATGGCATGTAATATATACAGATCGCTCTTTTTATGCTCAGATTATGCTTTTATGCCACTTATTTTAGTAAAAGTTATGCTTATACCTCCCTTGGGCATTTAGCATATACGAACCTACAACAAAGCAGTTCAGGTTCACATTTTAATACAATTTCCCTTTGATCTTTGGTAGAAATTTCCTAAAATTTTGACATCTATAGTGGTACCCCAGAGGGATTACCCTCTCAAGCGTGTAAATGTATTTTGTTCGGTCGGCACCAGGAAAATTTGACCCTTTTGTAGAGCAACTATGATTTTATTACAGGTTAGAAGCTCGATGCTCGTGCATAATGGATTACCTTCTCATATGTTTAAATGTTTAATCTTCGTATGTGCTAACCTGACACTAGGAGAATTCACTTGTCTGCACGGGAGATTGACATAAGGGTGCAAGGGACAGGTTTTATACATAAATTTGCTGATACTTCAATTGATAAACCTGCGTAATATAAAAATTCATAAAAAAATAAGAAACACCAGTAACATCACAAAGGTCCATAGCTTTGGATAGCAATAATAAAACACAAATCGATGGAAGCGCATAGCAAAGACATTTATGCACCACAGTCCCAAATTCACATATATGCACATGTCATGTCTAAAGGTCATTTTTGACACTAAGTGATGCATACAGTGCAAATGAATGCCCTTTCCCTTTGTGCTAATTTTGAAAAACATGTATTAAACAGCTTGATGCCATTCAAAATAGTTGCCATCCGGACCATTTTTGAAATATCTGCTTGCCTTGTACCCACATATCTTAATGGATGCACTCTACAGTTTCATTCTTTGTATAAGGTTTAATACAAAAAGTATTTCCCAGGTTTTTCTCAATGGTTATCTGTTGACTATTTAAAAAGGACTTTGTATATCTGAGGTATTGGTAATAGAACTTTTAATTGCCTTTGTTTTTTGGTGCATGATTGATGGTTGTGTTTTGGGTTATAGAGTATGCAGATTGGCCATATTTCAGATGTGCACCTTTTAAAACACTGCTAGCTCTGTTTGGTCATTTTCATGTCCTAGACTTTAATGGTAAATTGTTAAAAAAAAGAAAGATGAGCAAATTTTGTTTTCCCTATTTTAATTGCTAAATTTAGTGTAGTTTGGACTTGGAAATCAGGATGATTTTTTTGAGCACATATGAGAAGCCAATTTAATCAGCTTAGTACTTAGATCATGCACAAGTACAACATATAAAGACATTTCAGCCACAGCACTTGAAAGTAGCATAGAGGTATGCCTACATCTCAATTGTGCTTGTTGCAAATGCAAACAGCTTCATCCTACACCTGTAGCTTACCAGGGGTTTTCCTGGGTTCTTCCACAGCCAGATATACTGGCCACCATGTATACCCTCTATGTGCTGAAAAATGGCATTAAACGCATAAAACCACTATAAACTGATTTTGACATAATCAGGTAAATATTTTCAGAAAAACATAATTTACTAAAAAAATTTTCTTTCTAAGAAAAATGTTCTTTCTGGTTCTAAGAAGATAAAGCTGCAGTTAAAGTGCATCGTCCTGTAAAGGAATAATGCAATTTAACATTGATTTTTCTAAGCTAAGTAATATATTTAAGAAGAAATTAACATTAAAACTTTTTCATTCTGTGCCAGGGCACCCTATATCATGAAACTAATATTTTAAACACCAGGCACAACATTTTAACAAAATTTCACACATTTGTTTGGAAATGATTGTGATGGCAATAAGCAATTTCCTTGGTTCTGTATATTCATACACATAATGAATGAATTTTTGAACCAATCCTTATATTTGATTGATTCAAATCAGGAATTTGCATGTAATTTCACAAGAAGTAATGTGGCAACCTAGAGACACTAAAATGCAGTTGATTTTCTTGTTTTTGTGGATGTGATGTTTCCAGATACTGATAAAGAGATTATTTCATTCATTTGAGATTTAAAGCCAATGCATAAAGGTCTATCATCCAGATGTCTCTGACCTGAAATATTGGGATAAAACTCCATACTAACCGATGCTGTAATTATGTGCTCATAGAAGAAAGTGATCTTATCCCATATCACCTGATTAATATAGTCCAAATTTTTCAAAAGGATTCGTTCAGAAATAAATATTCTGTAATAAGAAGAAAGGATAAAATTTTATTAACAAACATGTGTGACGTAAACACATTTGACAGAAGCAGGTTTCAAGAAAAACTGCAGCAGTAAGGGCTGAACATTTTGCAATATAAAGTGTAAAGGGTGTTCTAGTCTGAAGAGTCAGCATAGAACATTAATACAATGTACAGTTAAGTGAAAAACATTTACTCTGCTTTTGAAATTGAACACTGTTGACATTAGTGTTGTAGGGGGAGATCAAGATTACAGCAAACGTTATATCCAGTTACACTATTTATAAATGCTGGGCATTTATTATGATTCCTGATGGGAATTAAACTATCCTTAGATAAAATGGCCAGTACCTTATAGTAGATGAATTTGCTGTGTGTATGTTAATTGTTGTATAAGTTGTAATCTAATAGCTGAAGTGGGATGATTAAGCTTGCACTATAAAGACATCCTGCTGAAATCAGAGAATATATTGATAAAAACAGGAAGTGATGTTACTGAAGCCTTCAGTTTTCTAGTTACTCTTAATATGCAAGGAAACCTTTGAACATGATATCAACACCCAGGTTGATATTTATGAGAGAGGTCCAGTAAACATGAAACACACTTACTCAACATCAAGAAAATATTTAGTGGACTTGAGAAAGTACATAAGGTTCAGAAAAAAAACAAGTGAGCTTCTGAACATCATAGAATAATTTGCAATTTGACAAATGACATATGCTTAGTACATTCCCATATGATAGTAAATATCTAAAATATGACATGTGACAATTTTTTTCTAAAAGTTGGATTTGGCCAGAATATGTTTCACAACATTCCAAAAGTAAAAGACACACTGTAGATATACATAACAGGCGTTGTCACTGTATGTTATATTAGGTATTGTCAAATGATTTTGTATTCTTTATTGTCACCAGATGTTATATTAGTATTGTCATGTGATGTTATATTAGGTATTGTCGCCTGATGTTAAACTAGGTATTGTAGCCTGATGTCATATTAGATTTTGTCACTTGAAGTTTAAATACCATAATACAGAATTTATGTTCACAGGAAACCATTAGAGTCCTTCAGCCATACCTTGTGGGAGAAGTTATCAGCTACTTTTCGATTGACACCCAGATGAGCAGGCAAGACGTGTATATGTATGCAATAGCATTAGGAGTGATAGGAATGATACAGTTGTGTATTATGCCTCTTTACTTCTATAGCATGCATCGTGTGGCAATGCAGATGAAGGCTGCAGTTGGAGCCATCATCTACCGTAAGGTAAACCCAAAGTTTCATATTGCTACGTTTATATTAACAATTTATTCTGTCACTGTTTAAAATTATTTTCCATATAGCAAGTGCTTGATATAAGTCAACTACTACTACTACTACTACTACTACTACTACTACTACTACTACCATTCTCATCACAATTAGAACTACTGAAAAGCACTGAAGTTATTTTGAGCCAGTTGAAAAGGTTCACATAACATATTTTATACAGTTCAGATTAGGAAAAGATGAAGATCTACTATATTATTGCTACTACTACTACCACTCCTTCTACTGCAATCAGCACACAAAGCACCAATAAATCACAGTGACAATTGTTTTCAGTCAGTTGAATATGTTAATGCAACATCAATTCAAATCTGGAAAAGAAAGAAGTCCAATATGAAGGACTACTATTATTATTACTACTACTTCTACTACCCTGACCATAATAACTACTACAGTGTATTGCATCAAGTACATACAGATCGTGAAATGGGCAATGTTACCAGATCTTAATCTCATTTGAATTTCATTACTGGTTCATTTACATTCATTCTGCCTTTCATTTACATTCTGTTTGCATCCCATTCAGTTATATTTCATCTGTCATTTTGTCATGTTTCATTTACAATCCCAGAATGCATTCTGATTTTACTTTTATCACTTTTATACATCATTTGCTTTCCTTTTCATTTATTTGGATTGCATTTTCCAAAGTGGGTATCTTTGTTTTCAATAGTAGCAAAAGGAGAAATAGAAATGCCTACTATTCAAAATACAGCAATGAATTTAAAATAAATAAAAATATAAGCACAACTGCAATACATTTTATATAACTGTTGTAGAGTATTTAACTTTATTACTTATTTCATTTATTTTTTTAAATTGTTTTTACCATATATTCACATATATAAGTTGAGTCCAAACATCATAGACCTGTATCTGCCATCATATGATGTGCCAGTTGATTAGGGTCCATGTTGTTTGTTCTACTGATTACTTATAACAAACTGCTTGTTTCCAGATCTTCTGATGCATTATGTAGGGTTACCATATTTGTACTTTCATAAAAGAGGGCATGAGTGAGTGTATCAGTATCAGTATCTGTATAGAGATTTAAGGACTAAAGAAGGACATATCCAGGAAAAAGAGCACATGTGGAAAGCCTAACATTATGCCATGGCAGATCTGGATCTGTGCAGTTTGAGTTATACACGAGTATATATGGTATTGGTGTTGTCAATACATTAATGGTGTTTGTTATAACAATTTCAGGATGTGTAAGTAGTGGATATGTTTTGTCAGTGTAAAGAAGCTGACCACAAATCCAGGAAAACGTTTGATTGTGGAGATTTAGCAGCAAACCAAAATACAGATAAAGAGATTTCAGTTCATGTGGTGTAAATGTTTTTCATTTCAGTTTCTTTTAATATTTATCATCATTTTATTGTGCATGTAAGTTCTTTGTTTCTTTCAAAGAGCATTCATTATTTTTTTCATCCTGTATTTCTTTATGTTCATTCTGCATTTTGTTTGCATTTATTCTGCATTCAACTTGCGTTCCATTTTCATTCCACTGGTGAGATTAACATTTTCAGTGCCTGTACTGAAATCATTAAGCCATCAGCATATTTTATAAACACATCGCTGTTCCTACCATTTTTCTACCGATCAGAGTTTTTTGTCTTTGCCATTAGTCTTTTTATTGTTTCATTCAGTAACAATTTCCCACAGGTCAAGGTTGACAAATTTCACTAATTCCATGTTAGAAACCTTTGGCCAGTTAGCACAGGTAGCAAACCTGCATAATTGAGTTTAAATTGTTGATTTTGAAACCTGATTTCTTTGGAATTTTCATGCATTCATATATTACCCAGTCTAAAATAATGACAACCAGTAACAGGGATAACCCAGTCTTATGATAGTAACTACCAATAAGAGGGATTATCCTATCCTGTTATAGTAACAACCAGTTTTGAGGAATTTCCAAGTTTAAAATAATGACAACCAATCAGAGGGATTACCCAGTCTTGTGATAGAAACAACCAATAAGAGGGATTATCCTATTCAATAATAGTAACAACCAATTTGAGGGATTTTCCAGTCTAAAATAATGACAACCAATATACCCAGTCACTAATAATAGTAACTATGTGCTTTTTTGTGGGCAAATTGGTGCACTGGTCTGAAACAGTACTAAAATCCCATGTACATCATGAAACGTTAACCCTTCAGTAGCAGCCAATTACATCTTGCCCTCGTGCTTTTAACTGTACTAATGTGTTTTAATGTGCTGTTTATACCAACAAAAATAAGCCATGTATGGAGTAATAGTGTGTGAACTTTGAGATTTAAGACTAAAAGAAAACACCTAAACAAAATTATGGAAAAATTATCACATAATAGCTGAAGTATTTTGTAAGATTGTAATTTTATGGACATTCGAACAACACCACTCCCTTGATAACTCACGCCCTGATAACTCGCAAACCTGCTTATAACACGGGGTCAGGTGTGGATCCCAATTTTTAATCCAGAAAATACCAAAAAATTGATCCCTATTTGTTGAACTTGAAGAAAATCGTGATCGAAAATGGGTAATGGGAACTTTTGATGTATCGCTCATTTTATCATCGGAAACAGTAGATAGGACCTGGAAATTTAATCAACATTATGAAATATCGACTTTTAATAAGAAGTCATATAATTTATTAATCAATTAAAATTTGTGTTCTGGTTCTATCTTTTAGTTCCGTTTAAGTGTAATCATCATAAATGCAATGTGTCCTCTTGTAATTCAACGTAAAATGTGTCAATCTACTGTAACAGGTATGTTCACAAGTGTTTCACTGAGAACCTAATTAAGCACCCACTGTTTTGATATTGGACTAGTGGAAACATTTGTTGTATTGTTGCACTAAATAAAAACTGGGCCTCCTTTTTTATTATCACGGTAATTATGTCTTTTGAATCAAATAAAGCAGGTGGAATCGAACACTGTTATAAATGTTATTGTGTATATATCTAATTAAACTACCTTAAATTAACCTACTCAATCATACATGTGATTAAAGATAGCAAGGCAACCAAGTGAATGAGTACTTCGTAAAATAAACAGCTTTGTTTCACAGATACGGACCATTGTGGGAAAAGAGAGTTCAGAGAATTCTTGAATTTGCACGTAGAGATATCCTCAAGCATGATAAGAAGTTTCACTATTACTTTTGCAATGAAATCACAGCATCAATATTTTACTAATTGAAAAATAAAAAAAATGAGTTTTTACATAGACGATTGTCTCACAAAATGTTGTGTGTTTTTGATAAAAAGGAATCTTGTTTGGCAGTGTATCAGCAGTTAGTCTGATTCCCTGGTTCGTAGACTCCTAGTTTCGTGAAATACTATTATACATCACTCTGGGAACCAGACTAATCAACAAAACAAAAGCCGTGATGTAATACATGAATGTTTTCCTGTACCATGTTTGGTTGTTGAACCAGTTGCAATCATGTTATCGATCTTTCAGATGTTGGACATTTTGAAAATAAATGTGATATATAGATAATAACGAACAACTTCATCAGAAAAAGCGCTTTATTGACAATTTTTCTCGACTCAATTATAAAACAAGGATTCAACCATTAAACAGCCCAGTTCCCCCCCCCTAAAGCCCTGCGGTTTTCTGGATGTCTAGCGGGGTTTTTTTAGGTCCCTTGGTAACTCACGCCCTTGCTTATAATGCGGTCTGTGTTTTTGGACCCTGATGTGTGCAAGTTATCGAGGGAGAGGTGTATGGGAAAAATTGAATTTGATAATCAGTCTGTAGGCAGCAGATGGGTTACACAGTTGATCTCCCATGATAAGAAAAGGGGCCAGTTTAATAAAGTTGTCCACAAATAGGGAAGTGGAGATATTATAAGATATATCCTAAGGAAATATTTGCCAGGATTTTTGTAAAATTGAGGGGTGGGCTTATAATTAAGCATGGGCTTTTCCTCAGAAAAATATTGTGTCTTATATATACAGACTTGTCTCATTGTGATCTGTTGTTTTATAAACATTGTTTAAAAATAAATGCCCCTCCACATTTTCCATAACTCCTCATAACTTAACTAACTCATGCAACAAAAGCAAGGTTACAGCTTTTCTTAAGGGTATGTGCACTTCAACATGCATATTTGGTTTTTCAGCTTTTTACTGTTATATTTTTGATGTTTAATTAGATTTTTTTGTACATTAGATTCTGAAGATGAGCAGCTACTCCCTTCACAGGACCAGCTCAGGCCAGATAGTTAATATGCTGTCTACCGATGTTAATAAATTTGATTATGTAGGTATTTTGAATTGTGTTGAGTATCTTTATTTTTTCCTTTCTCCTCTTTACTAGTCATCAAAGTCATTTTGTAATTGTTCAAGAAAGGTTGTTCATAAGTACCAGTTATGTATTAGTTTCTGTTATAGTGCTTTCTTGAAGGAATTAAGATAAATATATTCTGAATTTTCAATAATTCATCACAGCTATGATACAAATTCTGCAAAAATTTTTGATTTTATAAAAAATGAAGTATTATGGGCCATATCAGATGTGCTAGAAGAGTGAAATATTATGGGCCATATTGGATGCACTAGATGTTTTTTGAAGAGTGAAGCATTAAGGGACCTAATGGTTGGACAGTGTATTTTATGAAGGGTGAAGTATTATAGGCCATAACAGATAGACTTTGATAGATGTAATAATGGTGTTGGATCCCGATTTCATATCTGTTGATCGCATCCTTGATCCATTTCACTCTTGCAGAGTCGGATACTATTGCCCAATATATGCTACCATAAAATTTTCTATTTTTTGAGTGTTATAAGACAGTAAAATGGTTATATGATCAAGAAGACTATGCTTTGTTAAATTTGCTTCTGCAAAATGTTCTGTGAAATATTTGGCAAAAAATGTTATTAATGATATTGTTGCTAAATTCACAAATCTACTTTGGGATGCGGTAAAAAAAAAACTGTGCCACAAAAAAGTGATACTATTTGTGGTAAAAACCCACCCCAGATGCACAGTGAAATCATAAGTCAAGGAAAGTGGCTTTATCATCAAGCAAAAATGCACACAAAACCCACAACACTGGTTGCTATATTGTCAAAATGAAATAAAATTAGTAGTGAATATATTAATCCAAACACAGTTGGCAGACATAATTAAAAATTGTTCACGCAATTCAAAGAAGTGGTGGAATTTTGTTAAAGACATCCAGGGACATTCTGTAAAGAAAGAAATTTTATGATTCATTGATTCAGTGATGACAGATGATTGAGAGAAAGTTAAAATATTTACCGGTTTCTTTTGCGAACAGTCTAGAATAAAAATTGATAATATGACGCAATGTCAACTTGCTGAACTAGATGTATATCAATTTCCTTACCTGTGTATCTCTTGCATCAACATTTGTGTAGACGACATATACAGTGTTGTTGGTTTTAATCGATGCAAGGTGTGTGGTATGTGGTCCAGCTTTATTGTATCCCAACTTACTTAAAAAATTGCAGATTCAATTATGTATCCACTGTATCAGATCTTTAACATCTCTCATAATACCACAAGATTTCCAGATTTTGGGAAATTAGCAAATGTGGTATCAGTATGTAAGAAAGGATGTAGAAAATATGTTTCAAACTATCACCCAATATCACTCCTATGTATTTTGTCCAATGTATTTGAAAAATATGTCTACAAATATTTGCATAATTAAATTGTTCAACATGATTGCACCAAATCAAACAGACTTTACACCTGGTGTCTCTACAACAAATCAGCTGCTAGATATTCACAATTCAGTTTGTTTTGCCATAGGCCATGGAAAGGATGTTATAACTGTTTTCTATGATATAAGTAAAAGTTTGTGTTTCACATTCCAGATTACTTATTAAACTTAGGAAGATCGGTGTTCAAGGTAGTTTACTGTTGAGGTTGGAACATTACTTGTCATTAAGAAAACAAAGAGTTGTCATGAATTCCCCACTTTGTCGTGAATTCCCCACTTTGTCGTGAATTCCCCACTTTGTCATGAATATTTATAAATGCAGTAGTCCCTCAAGGATCAATCCTGGGACACACAACTCCAGGTATGCATTTATACTGGAAGCAAATCTTAGGATCTCTTTCCAATTAAAGCAATTCAGACCACCTAATGTTTTTATTGGTCTCTGCCAGCAAATACAGTAAAAACTGTCTTGAGCGACCTCTGCTATGAGCGACCACCTGTCATGTACGACCACAATCGTAATGCACGGATCGATTTTATTATATAAACACTCTGCTATGAGCGACCACCTGCTGAACGCGACCAGCGACCGCGATATCTTGGCAAAATGTGCCTTTCGACACTGCTATGAACGACCGCATCGCAAAAAACGAGGATAAACTCCACCAGCCTTTGTTTAATCCCTGTAAGAATGACCGCTCACACCGTTCCAAATATAAAAAAAAAAAATTTTAAAAAGTAGGCTGGCTACCGATCTCTGAATTTTTTTTGCTAGGCTTGTAGTGTTTTATAGTTTCTGTCTTGTAAACCAGACCAAAGTATATGGAGATTATTTCCTAGTCTGGTTCCCTGCTTCGTGTGCTCCTTGTGTTGTTCTCCATTATTTGTATAGGGGCGAGGAAATCAGAAAGCATACAAAGCAGGGAACCAGACTAATCATTCCCGTAATTAACCTGCTTCCCTGCCTTTGTAGGACCTGGCATCCCTATGACAACTGTCTCGTGAGAACTGACAGACACCAGTGATCTTTATGTAATCAATTATTACAACGACTGCTTGATTAATATCGATTGTTCTGATCAAAAACAAATATCAAAAGAATATTTAAAAAAGGATTGTTGCTACTGGTGATAGATGCTACAGTCCATAAACCAGGCTAATGTACATGTCATGAAATGCCGTTGAAGTGTCAAAGTTGATGTCGTGGTCGCGTATAGTTTGTCTCGAGTTAATCGGTATTGCCGGGGGTGAATAAGGTCATTGTCTATTAAACCAGCAAAAGAGAATCATTTGTGGGATTCGATTGATAGTGCTCAAGACATGTGATGTTTGTTCCCACCCACCCCATGTTAAGTGATGACATCCCAATCACAAAGCTGTCGTCTATTCAAGTTGGTGCGACCGGGTTGTACACTTTGCTTATAGAGTTAATCCCTGTATGTTATCTTTGAATGAAGCCATTGACTTTTGTCACTGAGTAAATGGTCCTGTTTCTGGATGAGATAATTGTTTCTTTTTATTTCATTAATTGTTAGATATGCAATGCACTTGTATAGCTTTTTCATATTTTCCCACAGCTACTGTCTTTACGTTCAATATTACAACTGAGCACTAATAATTTTAACACTTAGAATTTTAATAACAATGGACGAACCTCCAACTAAAAAGAGACAAATTTTAAGGCTGGAGAAAATAATTATTGTAACTGAAAGAAGTGAAAAAGTGCAGACCACTTGCAAAAAAGCGGTTTAAACGTCGGTAAAACAAATTTAGGTTGTTATAAAGGAAAACGAGTAATTCAGAAACAATTTCATATACTAAAATATGTGATCTTCAAATGTAAATGTGATTTCATGTTTAATGATAGAAGTATATCTTTATTACAATATAATTTTGTTTTTAAATGAATGCATACAATATTTTAGCAACAACTATTAATAAAGAATAGAATATATGTACAGTGATTGTGGTTATTTTTCTTGAAATTGTTCTGAAACTGGACCTTGAAAACTGGTATTTTTGTACAAACCTGCTATGAAAGACCACCTGTCTTGAGAGACCGCTTTTTGTTGGCAGAAGGGGCGGTCTCTCATAACAGGTTTTACTGTATTATTTTTAGAACATAAAAATGATCTCGTAAATGATGTACAGTCATTACTTAGAGAGTTTGCTGATGATACCACACTATATATATAATCATTGAAAATCCAAATGAGGCTGGTCAAATTCTAAATTTGGACATTCAGAAATTATGGGACTGTTCACATCTTTGGCTAGTGACCTTTAACCCAGAAAAAACAGAGTCAGTGCTCATAACACTAAAATAAACTTCAAATAACCATCCTAAACTGCAGATGTTCAGCAAAGATATTCAAGAAGTATTCCAACATAAGCACTTAGTTATTATATTGTCTTGATGCCATATGGCACATACATGTCAAGCATTTGTGTGTGTGTGTGTGATTTGGATTTTAAATGTAGCTTTAACAATTTTGCAGTCTTATTGCTATGATATCTACAGTATAGCTGTTTATAGTGATGTCTTGCACTGGGGCATCATGCCACAGACATGTAGCATAATGTCCCACCCAGTCACATTATCCTGACACCAGGCTGACCAGTCCTAACACTAACCTCTTAATGCTGAGCGCCTAGCAAGGCAACTGTTAGTACCATTTTTATAAGTCTTTGGTCTGACTCGGCCGGGGCTTGAACCCATGACCTCCCACATCTGAGGAGGACACTCCAACCACTAGGCCACCGGAGCAGTCAAGCATTTGTCTGAAAAGGCTTTAGAGAAAGTTAATATTTTGAAGAATTTGAAATATAACTAGGATCACTTCACTATGCTGATTGTATATGGAATAATTTTACTATGCAAAAAAAGCAATCACTGGAAAAAATAAATTTGGAGGCTGTGAGAATAGTTACAGGTGCTAGTAAGAGTGACGCTCGGGCATTATTATATGAGGAAACTGTGTGGGATAGCCTGAATCTTCGACATTATAAGCATAAATTAATTCAATTGTTTAAAATGTACCATGGTTTTGCTCTAAAATATTTACAGGATATAATTCAACTGTTTGCTGTTAACAACGATATCTATATTACCCCACCTTCAGATACTATTCAGCCTCCTTTGTGCAGAAGAATACTGTATCAAAAATTATCTCAGGCTGCAACATTTCAACTTCGGAACACATTACGGATTGAAATAATAAGTAACACTGCCATTCACAATTTTAATACTTTTAAATCATACTTGAATATGATTTCTTGAATTGTTTCAATTAAAAAAAAAAAGATTAGATTATGCAGAGTGAAATATTATGGCCTTTAATGGATGGAATAGGCATATTATAAAGGGTGAAGTATAGTAGGTCATATTGGATGGACTAGATATTTTATGTAGAGTGAAGTATTATGGCCAACAACGGGACTAGGTATTTTAGTAAAGAGTGAAGTATTAAAGGCCATAATGGATGGACTGTGCATTTTATGTAGAGAAGTATTATGGACATTAATGGATGGCCTGGACATTTTATGTAGAGTCAAGTATTATGGGCCATAATGGATGGACTAGGCATTTTATGCAGTAGAAGTATTATGGGCCAAAATGGATGGACTTGGCATTTTATGTAGAGTGAGGTATTATGGGCCATAATGGATGGACTTGGCATTTTATGTAGAGTTTAGAATTATGGGCCATAATGGATGGACTAAGCATTTTATGTAGAGTTAAGTATTATGGGCCATAATGGGTGGACTAGCACTTCATGAAATTGAAGTATTATGGGCCATAATGGATGGACTAGGCATTTTATGTAGAGTGAAGTATTATGGGCCATAATGGATGGACTAGGCATTTTATGTAGAATGAAGTATTTTGGACCATAATGGATGGACTATGCATTTTATGTCGAGTGAAGTATTTTGGGCCATAATGGATGGACAAGGCATTTAAAGAGTGAAGTATTATGGGCCATAATGGACGGACTAGGCATTTTATGTAGAGTTAAGTAATTATGGGCCATAATGGATGGACAAGGCATTTAAAGAGTGAAGTATTGTGGGTCATAATGGATGTACTAGATAATTTATGAAGAGTGAAGCATTATGGGCCATATTGGATGGACTATGTATTTTATAATGCTGTGAATTTATTTTTGTGGGTGTCCGTTTTGGTTTTGCAATAAATTTACATTTTCACTGGAGTGTGAATTTGGTGGAAGTGCATCTGACTGTTAAAAAATGTATGGCAGAATCATTTCATTTTGAGCAGTTCAATTCATGAATGGCTAGAGTTCACATTGCAGCAGATACTATGTACATGTTATCATAAGCAGTTTAATGTAAAGACCATAGGCAGTCATATTGGTGTTCTTGTACATAAATTTCTTGCAGGGACCATAGGCAATCATATTGGTGTTCTTGTACATAGATTTCTTGCAGGGACCATAGGCAGTCATATTGGTGTTCTTGTACATAGATTTCTTGCAGGGACCATAGGCAGTCATATTGGTGTTATTGTACATAGATTTCTTGCAAGGGCCATAGGCAGTCATATTGGTGTTCTGGTACATATATTCTTGCAAGGACCATTGGAAGTCATGTTGGTGTTCTGATAAATATATTTCTTGAAAGGACCATATGAAGTCATGTTAGTGTTCTTATACATATATTTCTTGCAAGGACCCTAGGCAGGCATATTGGTGTTCTTGTAAATATATTTCTTGTAAGGGTCATAGACTGTCATATTGGTGTGTTTGTATATATGTTTCTTACAAGGACTATAGGCAGTCCAGTTTTGTCCCTTATGCATATATTTCATGCAAGGACCATAGGCAGGCATATTGGTCTTCTGGTACATATATTTCTTGTAAGGACAATAGGCAGTCATATTAGTGTTCTGGTACATACATTTCTT